>JAWQRP010000104.1:0-42294 GCA_033557875.1 Quadriops clusia | reverse complement strand
AAAAGTAGGTTTTTGATTAAGATTAAAAACTTTTATATTTAAATTAAATACAATATCATATATTTAAATGAAAATACATTTGAAAATATCAAATGCAACTTTTCCTTAATATTAAAGGATGTACTTTCAAGTTGACAATAAAAGTCATTTAAAGCAAAAGTAATGTGTTAAGTACAAAATACAAATTTTTAACAACGTTTTAAACGTAGTTTGGGCTTTCCGCACACAGAGGACACCACGTGGCGCTAGATTCGCGTGGCTTGTCGGTTTGATTTGATAACACACATGACCGGGATTATTAAGTAAATGTCGCCTATCGAACAAACCTTCTCTCATTGGCAAATCTCCTTGCCACCACAATCTCAACAATGTACTAGGTTCTCCTAAGATGGGAGAGGAACTATGTCTATCTTCGTTTATGTTTAAATGAGTTTAATTAAATCTGGGATTTTTAAACTAAAAACTAGTCTTTTAATTTATTAAAAATGGGATTTTTATTTTAAATACGCTATTATTTAAAACAAAATATGATGATATTTGTATTCAATATTTAATATTGTTGAACTGAAAATTTATGTTTTTAGATTTAATAAAATGAATCTTTCACCGCACAAAACTCAGATTCCTCCGTAACAATGGAAATTCCACCTGGAGACGAACCATCTGACAATGATGATGTGTGCATGTTTTGCCAAGAAATGTGGTCAACAAATTGTCGAGGTGAACATTGGGTCAGATGCTTGCAGTGCAGTGATTGGGCTCATGAAACGTGTGCAGGTGCCGAAAGAAATGAATACATCTGTGACTTTTGCAAATTAGATTAAGGAAATATGTTGTAATTAATAATTCTGCATTAATAAATGGTTTTGTAGAATAATGTAAGTTTATTTCATTTATTCCTATAATACTCCGGGGTCCGAATTGGAAGGCAAAATGGGGGTCCTACTTTAGTGCACTTTTCCAAAACAGGGTTTTAGAGACTTGTTTACAAAATCATGTAATAATCTTTACAACTTGTTTTAAATACATTTTTGATTAATATATATTTAAACTAACTAATAAATATATTTTTTTATATTAAGAAATTAAATTTTTGTTCAACATTAAGAAAGTTATTAATGAAAAACAAATAGGGGGTCCGATTGTAGTGCAGTTACTCTAATAATAATGGTGATCAATAACGTATTGTTTTAGTAAACCATTAAGATAAGCAACATTACATACAATAATTGTGTCAGTTCTAAGTACATGCACAATGCTTCTTTGTGTATAATACCATAAACACTTGCGTGCTAATTGTTAGTTTTCATATGAAATTAAATGAAATATAATATTACTATGATACAAATAATTAGGTTACAGGTAATAAAATTATATGCACATTGAGTAAATTATTATTATTATTAAATAAATTACTATTATTAAATAAATTACTATTATTAAATAAATTACTATTATTAAATAAAATATTATTAAGAAATAATTACCAGTATAAACGGCAAAGTTTCCTGGAGAACCAGAATACGGTTGCACATTAACCCCCCATTCCTCAGGGTTTAGGCGATATGCCTCTAAAGCTCGTTTCTGGGCCAACAGTTCGATTTGATCAATGTATTCGTTTCCACCATAATACCTGCATTAAAAAAAATAATTTTGTTATATTTTTTTTGGCTATAAAATATTTTAACTTTTTATTAAATATAACTTTTTGTTTTAATCAGACAAAACTTTACGTATTTAATTAACTAAAATTCGAAAAGTTTAAAAGTTAAATAAAATTCGATACCTTCGTCCCGGATAACCCTCGGAATATTTGTTATGAAGACAGGAACTCAAGCATTGAAGGACAGGCACAGAAGTGAAATTCTCCGAAGCGATCATCTCGAGCCCTTGGACTTGTCGCTTCTTCTCCTTTTGCATAATGGAGAACAACTCGGGATCGGTGTCCCATACGTTAGCGGTAAGGAACTTCGGAACGTCTCCGCTCATTTTCTTTGGTTTTTGGAACAACGAACGAGTCGAACTCAACGATTGCTGCTGCAATTTGAAAGCAGTAGAGTCTATTAGACAAAGCAAAATTTTCGAGGAACGCATTTTGAAAGTGTAATCACTTATTTATATTTTTACGGATAGCCACTTTTGCCACATTTATATTATTGTTATAAATTGAATTATTAATATAAAATGAAGGCTAGCCTAAAATGAATTATTAATATAATCAAAGGCTAGCCTAAACAAATATTAGTATAATTGATTTTTAATATATTTGCTAGACTTAACGTTTGCTACTCTTGTGAATGCTAGCACTCAACTGGCAGCACTAACTTTATCATTCAATACTGTGATTCAATGATTTAACACAAGATGCAAGGTCTATTGAAATAAATTGAATGAGCCTACCTAACCTGAAAGAATTGATTGATGTTAACCTATACACACGATGTTTTATTCGCTTCAATTGAATGGTTATAAAAAGAAAATATTTTAGAATGAATACCTAAATACAAGCCAGTTTACGATGTAAAGTAACAACTGAGAAAGAACCTATCTTATAATAACAGATTAGAAAGTAGTTATCGAGTTAAACGTAACAAAAAATTTAAACGGGAATACAATGCATAAGTCATGACCGTGATAACCTTTCTAGATTAAAGAATTATTAAATGGTATTACACATAAGATTGGCACATTTCATCTAAGAAACTCATTGAGCTGGAATACTAAATCAATGCATAAATATGAATATAACATGATAAACCCAAAATAAACCCTAAAAGTAAAATTCTCTTAAAACTGCACTGTCGTTGATTGTACTTACCGGCAAAAACTTGCCCAACAGGTGGTTTAATTTGAATAAAGCGCGCGAAGCCATGGCGAATTCAAAAGTTTGATTTTTATTCCTTTGCACAAAGTCCCTAAATACTTGTCTTTCTGCGAAGATAAGAACTAATCGGGATTTTTGTCTGTTTGTTATTGATAATTAATTAGAGCATCATTAAAATTCAATTAGCAAAACAACATTAATTCATTTTCAATTCGTATACACATAATACAACGACGTTGATATAATAGATCAGTGGTATCACATACATATAAGTGGTATACATCAACGATTTATTCATATAACATATGCTAATCAATAAGGCTCTAATGTGTAAATATTTGATATTTTGTTAGGTTTGTATTTACTTATCAACATTATGACGAAAAATCTATAGCAAAACAAAACATTTCGTGAGCATTCTGCAAATAAGAGGTTTATAAATTCGTATCTATTCTGTTAATCGCCATTCTGCCATTCGTAAAGTCTATAATTAGCAAACGTTAAATTAGTCTTTTTGTTGCTACTCCTTCTATTACTAAGGGCCCTGTACTATCACGTCATTATTAATTCTGTGATTTATCTTCGTGAGATTTATCCTTTTGTGATTTATCTTCGTGAGATTTATCCTTTTGCGATTTATCTTCGTGAGATTGATCCTTTTGTGATTTATCTTCCTGAGATTTACCCTTTTGTGATATACATACTTCTTTAATTTATCATTCTGCGATTTGCGCTTCTGTGATTTACCCCTTCTGTAAAATCCGCACTTGCTTTGACATTTCTCCCTTTGCTTTAAATCCAAAGCAACCGTAAATCCGAAGCAATCACAAAATGAAAATCAAGCAACCGCTGGCGGAACATAATGGAGGATGAAACCCAACTTTAAAACCCAAAATTTTACATAAAAAAACATATTTGCTTACCGTCTCATATCTCCAAATCCTCGCCAACTCTTTCTTCACCACCTCTGCATATTTCCCATCCAGGAAAATCGAATTTTCCCAAGTTTTTCTCACTAAAAGGAAACGAGGAAAATGACGCGTCTTCCATTAAAACCCTACGCCGACGTTCAATTGTTTCTTCGAATCGCCCAATAGGGACGCGCGATTCAAAAGCTGTAGTTCGGAAAACGGCCGCGTGGGGAGGGAAATTCGAAATAAGCCACAGGGAACATTTTTTACATATTTACGATATTTATTTATTTATTTATGAGAAAAATTAACAGAGTGTAACTTAGCTGCATCTCTTTATAAACGTCACAACTGCCATGTACAACAGTGATGCAATCGAGTGTCCCCGATTCGTACAATAGTAGTAATGCGATTACACAAAATATCTCACATCTTCGAGGAAATCATAGTAATAATAGAAAAGTTAATGCAGGTCCTTGTTTGTAACAATGAGCACCGTGATGCCGCAATCACAATAATAATCCTCAATAAAAATATCCAAATAAATTACATATAAAAATTTTAGTCGGACATTGTCGAAAATAACGCCACTCTCAATTGTATCTATACAGTATGATCACCTGTAAACAGTAAACTTCCAATTCGTAAAGAATAAAGATTCTTGAAAGAGAAAGAAATAGAACGGTCTCCCCGACGGTACTTTCCAGAAAAGTGGCCTGTTCCTATGGTCTAACTAAAGATGCATAACTTGTGATATAACTCTTTGAACTATTGAAATTCCCATTATTGTATTTATTTTGTTTAAATATGTATTTATTGCTACGGCTTCGCCTTACAGGTTATTAAAGCACAGATTATCTGTGATTAAAGTAACTGCGACTAATTTTCAGGAAAGTAACGGCGCATGGAAATCGAAAGCATGCATAAATCTTAAGACTACCTAGTTTAGGATAACTAGATCACAAATTTATCCCTCATTAGTTTGGTGACAAACAAATACTTCCGGTGCTTCGTCGGTTTTCTTCCGATCCTTTAAAACATACATTCCTCGCTATACCCTCCAAATATAAATTACTGTTTCTATGGTAAAAATAAAAGTATTAAAATAAATACACCTTATTTATCTTACACGTCACCTACATTACAAATTAGTTTCTCAATTGCAAATTGATTTACATTTATTTAGATTAAATCAACAATTCATCACTCGCTCAACAACCGTGCTACCAACATTGTTAGGAAGCATAACCACATTATAATTAAATATATGTATAATTTGTTGTAATGCATTCAATTGAACTTTTCGGGACTATCCGTTTCTTGTGTTCGCTAAAAATACCAGGAAAATAAATCTTCCTTATTATCGTTACGCCGTATGTACTACTTTCTTAAGTCACCCTGTATTGTTTGTAGCAGTTGCAGGAAATGTACCAACTAAATAGAAAATCTATACCCTGTACAGTAAGGTAGTGTATTATTTAAAAAAAATTGTAAAAAAAGCTACGACAAAAAAACAAAGCAAAAATTGGAGAAAAAGGTAAATTGAATTGCTTCCTCGTACAAGTGAAAATAAAACAGTTCTTGAAAAAATCAAATATTCTTGAGACAATCAAGTATTCTTGATACAATCAAGTATTCTTGAGAAAATGAAATATTCTTGAGAAAATCAAATATTCTTGAGAACATCAAATATTTCTTGAGAAAATGAAACACTTTTGGAGAAAGCGAAACACTTCTTGAGAAAATAAAACATCTATGTGCAGTGTATAATAAAAACGTTCTATATTGTTGCCTAAAAAAATAAAGCACAAATAAACCAATAAATACCTATAGAGTACATTATTGAAAAACTGATGCACATACTTAAAAAAAACAAAACAATATGAAATTTAGTGTTGACCAATGAAATCGTACAAAAATATTAATTTGATATTGAAGCAATTACAATCAAAACGATTAAAATAAAATTTGGCAACATGTATTTAAAACAAGGAGAAATCATACACATATTTTCCAATAATGTGGTAGATATAAAATTAAAAGTGACTTTAACATAAATTAAAATTAAGTATTAATAACAAATTCAATTAGTACACGATGCTGTGAGTAGATCACCTCGCTAAATAGACATACACGTTGAAATTATTAATATATAATATTTACAATGGTGTTGCACAGCAGGTATTCTCGAAACAACTCAGAAGAGCAAAAAAACGACGCCCTTTCCGTAAAGTACTTGGTTTTCAACGAAATTATTTAGGAAAAGCACAGATTGCATGTAGTAGATGGGAAAATGCGGTTGCTTACTGAAAGCCGCAAACACAACTCATTGTGAAGCTTCAGTCTCAGTTGTAGATCTTGATGGCTTTTTCTAAATAGTTGAAACGGGCCCTTTTTGGTGCTTTGTTGACGTGTTCTAAGCCCAGCCAAGGCTTTGGACTGCCGGCTGAAAATAGAGGTTTAGTTGATTCTCTTTCGTCTCGGCTTCTTTCAAAATTTAAATGTCACTTCATTTAGCCAATATAATATCACAAATTATAATTTTCTTCAAACATCAGAACAAACTATAACTTGACAAAATTGAAAAAAAATTTTATCGAAAATCTATAAAAATTTTTAAATGCAGGTATATAATAATATAATGGAAGCCCTACAGTTTTAAAATAAACCTTAAAACTTATAGCTCTGCAAAACCTACCTATGTAAAAATTATAAAATTAATTAATGCAAGTACTTACATTGTGATGGATGTGGTTTGAAGTCGTTTAAATTTACAGCAATGTCATCTTCTGTAATGAAGTTTGCACGACCCATTGTCACAATAGCAAACTTAAACTTCTCAAATTCCTTATCGGGTATAGTAAGTTTCTTTTGAATTCGTTCTGTAAGAAAAGTTTTGAGGTTATAATTCTGTCATATCTGATAGCTTTAAGTTTGACAATCACAATTGGAAAACTACTGTAACCACATATGCTGTCACGTATCAATGCTGCCAACTTAAATAGCAATAAGGTCTCAAATTAAAAATGCTGTTAATTGCTTTTACAAGTTGGCATGCCTTCAAAATACCAAATTGACATTTAATTATAGGGTAAAAAAAAAAGTTACTAAATTTCTTTCACCCCATAATTTGAAAATCGCAATATCTTCGAAATAAATAAAGTGTAATATTGATATTTTTTCCTAATACAATCAAAAATATTTTATTATTTACATTAGGTATTAAAGTCAATTGCTAAAATAAAATTATTTTGTAAATTAAAATTAGCTTAAAATTCCCAACGTTTTGTATACTTACTGTTCTTAAACTTCTTCAGAGATGCAATAAATGAAACGTTGGAAATATTAAGATAATTTTAATTTACAAAATAATTTTAATTTGCGATCAATTTTAATACCCAATATGAATAAAAAATATGTACCGAAGAAAAAAATTAAGTAATTTTGAAGTAATCAAAAATATGATGTGAAAAAATAAAATAAAAAATATGAAGTGAAAGAAATACAAAATATGAAGTAAAAAAAAATAAAAATATTAAGTGAAATATAAAACAAAAAATATTAAGTGAAATAATGAATATGGAGTTGAGAATAAAATTTCCAGTACTTTCTTGACTGATTTATTATTTTGTATGGCGTAAGCCTTACGAAATAATAAATCAGTCAAGAAAGTACTGGAAATTTTATTTTCAACTCCATTTTCATTATATATCATCTTGACCTGGGGAATTACACATTTCATTAAGTGAAACATAAAACAAAAAATATAAAGTAAAAAAATAAACTAAAAATATGAATAAAGAAAAATAAAATAAAAATATGAATAAAGAAAAATAAAATAAAAAATATGTACAAGCATGCAATCTTACCCTTAACTTTAGAGAACGGTTCTCCCTGTTTCATTTTGATCAAGAACGGTGAGCCGAAGGTGGAGAAGACTTCCTTGTGGAAGTGTGCACACGGAACGAGCATTTCATCTTCGGCAAGATGCAACTCATCCTTAGGTATTTCCTCTATCCTGTAAACCTTGGTGCCACATTGCACTAAAGATTCTAGAGACACGTCGTCTTTCGGGCCGAACGTCAATTTACTACAGCTAACCTCTGTTATCCTCAGCTTCCCGGAACCCCCTTCAGAGAGTTCCACAGCCTTTTTAGCCTCCTCGAGCAAGTCGCCGACAGTTCCGTTTTTATTGGGATATAAAATGAGTTCTTTCTCTTCCTTAAGTTTCGGGTTTAGGTACACGCATTTGAACTGTTTCTTGTTTTCAAGCTCATTTACTCTAATGCTAAGCTGCTGGTAGAAGATCTTTTTTGGCACCTTAGGCTTGGAGTAAACCAGCAGGTCTTTCAAGGTTCCTTCGAATGTGCACCGGAGGGGGTGTCCGGGGCTGTCCTTGTAACTTTGACATTTGAAGAATTGCAGGAGATAGGGGTCGGTGCCGACTCGCTGGGCGACGGCTCTGGCGAGTTGATCGTAAGTCATTCGTTGCGAAAGTTCCATGGTGAATCCTTGATCGTTAGGGATGCATTTGTCGACGAAAGTCACTTCGACTCTGTAGAACAAGTCCTTGAAAAATTCAATGCACGTCGGCAGTTCCGACAGCTCATCTTTCTCATCTTTCTCGAAGACGAGGATGTCGCCATCCATCAGCTCATCTAATACTTTTTCCAAAGGTTCATTCAAGTTGCAGATTCTTTCGATCATGTTCGGCCTGATTTCCTCGTAAATTGCGAGCTCGGTGTCCTTGGGGAACCCGGCTCTTTCGTTCAACATGGGAACTATCTCTGAAAGTTTGCTGGTTACTGGGAGATAACTGTGACCGCAGTAAAATATTCTCTTCTGCTTCGGGTCGTACAATTTGAAAAACATCAGTACGTCGGTTTCCTTATCGAAAGACGGCAAAGATGTCAAAGTGGAATCTGGCGGTAATAGCTCCAAGAAAATGTTCCACGGGTTCTGGTTTTCCGCAGCATCCATGACAGATTTATGCAAATCTGCTTCCAAATCGAGCAAGCTGGGACGGAACGTGTTATTCGATCTGTTGCCGAAGGGCCAAGGTCTCATGTGCTCCGGAGGGTATTTGAAGCTATCCGCGAGCATCTCCATCATTTCCGCCACCGTGGCAGTCTTCTTAATCTTAAATATTCTAAAGAGAACCTTCTCTGGGTCATACAAATCGTTCCCTTGGTGACCATCGAAGGCATCTTCCAACAAGATGTGTAGGGTCATGTACAGATGTGCCTCGTTTCTCTCCTTTCTTCTGACTTGTTCCATCCGCTTTTCCTCCGCAAGCCTGTCGGCTAACTCACTGGGAATATCCGCATCAGTGACTTCTTGCAACACATTATTCAGCTCAGAGTCGCGAATGTACACCAACATGTAAGCGTTGGTGCAGTGCTTCACCGTCATATTCATGTCCTCGTCGTGACCCCCGTAGTTGTGCTCAATCGCCTCTTGCTTCGTGCATCTGGAGACAACATCGTCGTCGAACTTGCACCACTTCCCGTCGCCCCTGGGGTTAATAAAGACAACGTAGTGGCCTCCGTGGTTGTCCCCGGAATGCACGAGCACAGCGTGCAAAGTGTAGTTAGCGGGGTTGGTCGGGTCCTGCTCTTGCAAGTAGGTGTCCAGAGAGATCTTCTCGTAGAACTCGAACCGATCGTTGAACTTTACTGAGCAATCGGTGATGGGGTCATACTGGAACCGCATGAGGTGCAAGTGTAGGACCGGGGGGAACGACGAGAAAATCACCCCTTTTTCTGCATCTTGGAGGCCGTGCTCTCCGGCATCGTACTTGTTGTCACCGTCTAAGGTCTCTCTTGCTATGTAATCTTTAAAGGATTCGTCAACTGGAAGAAAGAGACAAACGTTTTGTTCAACCCTTATCTTGTTTGGTTGTCACAGTTACATGTGTTGTTGCTATGGTTAGGTGCATTTTTATTGGCTGGATGTTTATTAGATTTTTCATAAATCAGAGGTGTATGATATACAATCATTCAATGATACAACAATAAAGTGACAGTTATTACTAGAGATGTTTAAGTTTATTGATTTTTCAGTTTTCTCTCTGTGAATTAGTTTAAATTATTTTTGTAAGATAATAGACTGGTCATTAAATTATTCTATTTTTTCTCTCTCCTCCTGGTTGGGAATTAATTTGATACAATTATTAAAAACATGAACTTTGTATTATTTATTATTATTAATATTCCTCCCTTGATTTAAATAATGCAATTTATAAAAAAATTATCTTTGAACTAGTAGTACAAAAAGTGAAGAAACGTTTCAAACTTATTGCAAAAATAATAATATAAATAGTGGGAAAGCCTAATTAAAATTTTTATTTTAACTAATTAAATCAAATAAATCAGTCTCAAATTAGTAAATTACTATCAAAATAAATAGAAACTTACTGTTCTTTTTCCCTTTGATGTTAAGTTGGATATCGTAGAAAGTCTCCGTCCTGGTACTGGTGTAATCTACGTTCTTGCAACGAATATAGGACATCATCTTGCCCTCAAAGAGCTTTGGTACAGTCCCTTCGACACACGTCCCCTTCATTTTACTCTCTAGCTTATCTAGCAACACCCTGAGGAATTCTTGCACGTCGTGTTGCATGAAGGAGTCCAAAGTCTCCCAGCCGAAGCTCTTGGTTAACTTCTTGGTGCCCACCGGCTTATCGCAGAACTGCAGCTCGTGGAACACTCGCTGGAGAGCCAGGGCGACCGACTTGGTCGAATCGTCCGACTCTGTCGGCATTTTGTATACGGCTTTGCGCAACTGGTTCGTGAAGTATAACGTTTGCAGCAGGGAGTTCATGTAGCAGGTTGCTCCTTGGTTCTTCAATCCGACATAGCCTGCATTTTACGTTTGTGGTTAAAATATTGCTAAATTCGTTTCGTTGTTTTTTATAATTAAAATAAAAAAATAGTCAAAACTGACTGTGTGTGCACTCATAATTATCGGAAAGAATCTTATTATCTCTTTTTATCAAAACATCGAATACTTTCATAAGGATAGTAACCTTTCATAATGATAGTAACTTTTCGTAATTAGAGTAAACAAATGAAAACTTTACTTTAAATTTTTCTAACTTACCAGTGTGTTTCTTGCTGTCCCAAGACACTCCATGCGGGGCATCAGCTACAACATGTACTTCTAAAGTAATTGTATCATCCCGAATAAAACCCTTTTCCGGATCAAGAACATCATTCCAGCTCATGAAGTGAGAAAACCCCCAATCATTCTCCTGTAAAAATAAATAATAATATTAAGGGTGGTTTTTATTAATATTTAAATTTTATTAGTAACAATAGAAGTATAAAGGTTTTTAAATTTTAGAGTATAAAGGTGTATAAATTTATTTAGCTTGCCTATTGAATATTAGCTGGGTTCAAGGAAATAAAAAAATTGTTGGCTTACCTTGGAGTAGAACAAATGTTGTATCTTCCGAGAAAAAGGCTCTATGTCAGGACGAACGTTGAGTAGACGTAACTCTGCAACAGCGTAGCACGACCAAGAGCTGGATTCGCTCTCGCCATTGCACTGGAGGAAAAATCCTAAAGAACGGGTCGAAGGGGTTCGATCCTGACCGTGGCTCGTTCTCGGCATGACCATGATTTTCCACGGTAGATTACGAACGTAACAGGGCGGAGACAGAAGCGAATCCTGATGAATCGAGATGAAAGAATTATTTTATTTATATTGAAGAGTATTTTTATCTTGTGAAATATTTTTATTGTGAAATAAATTTCTTGTCAAATATTTCTGTAGTAAGTTATACCTACCATATATAAATACTTGCATATAAGTTGATCTTAAAATGTCAAAAATACTCACCTGCAACTTTTAACTGTTCATTATACAAGATATAAGTTCATAATTAGCAATTAATAAATAAAGTAAACATTTTTTTTTAATATCTCTATAGCATCCAGTTTTAAACTTTAGATTCTAAACTATCCTCACAATTCGAAAATAAAAATGACAACCAATATTATACAACATAATGTTTAAGATTATATTTTTATTACCTTTTTTAATAATTTGGAAACTTTATATTATCAGTTCTTTGAATATTTTTTCTTATTTGTCCTAATTATTAGGAAAGTTACAATGAAAGAGACGATGACCTTATTGTAATACATTAAAATGGACAGTTTAGAATCTATACTTTAAATCAAGTCCTTATAAGAAAATTAAATCCAAATTTAATAATTGCTAACTATCTTACGTTTTGTTTAAATTACAGTTGAACACTAAAAGGTCCAGTTGAGTATATTAAAAATTGAGAGCCAAGGCACGAGACATCGAGTTTTCAAAGAAAGTGAGCTTGAAGTCCCAATAATTATTTATTTATTTAAGAACAAAGATGGCAAATCGTCGCTTTAATGCAGCACTAGCATAAGTCAATATTTTTCAAAACAACTATATGGGTTCAAATCAAGAAAATAATTTGAGATATTTATTTAAATCAGTATATATTGAACATCTGTACCAGTGGAAGAAGTCTCATAAGTCCACCTGTTATAGTAAAGTCTCTTTGTTCCTAAATATAAATAACTTATCCTTTCATTCATATGCAGAATAAGCACAAATCCACTCATTTTTTTTATTACTGAGTGCAGTATAAAAATACTACTGCCATGTGAAAACAGTACCCTGAAGTTATCTTAATTATAAAAAAAAGTTAAATTAGAGAAATCCCAGGTCAGGAAGACATTTTACTAATAGGTGAGTAGAAGTAATAGTACTTTCTTGATAGAATATTTATTTCAAAGGACAAAAATCGTAGTCCTTTGAAATAAAGTCAAGAAAGTACTCTTATTTCTACTCACCTACTCGTAAAAAAAGTTACAAAATTTTTATCATTTTCGGAACAAACATAAAAACACGCCTCCTGTAAAATTTGAATTTTGTGACTTATGTTAGTTTTGCATTCAAGCGACGAAGTGTGAAATAAAAAAGTTAATATATTTATGTTCATAAATTAAAAATAAATGCTCTTTGGAACCAAAATGTACTAGAATGTTAAGCTTCAGTTAAGTGTATTAAAAACGAGCGCAAAGATGACAAATAGGGAATATAAAAATTAATTATTTAAATGTGTTCTTGGGTATGGGATTTAATGAAAGTACTTCCTTTGACGTTGGCCCTTTTCACTTTTTAAAAGTTTCACATTAGGTGAAGAGTCGAAAGTTTTTAATCGAGTCGATTAAAAACTTTCGACTCTTCATCTATGTGAAAAAGTGAAAATGGCTGAAATAAATGTGCCGAAACGTCAAAGGATGTACTTTCATTAAATCCCATACCCAAGAACACATTTAAATAATTAACCACGAAGGGATTAAGAACATATTGAAATTATAAAAATTAATATTTATAAAACTTTTTTGTATAATTTTTTTTTATAAATTGAAAATAAATACTCTTTTGAACCAACTATAATAAAACGTTGAGCTCCAGTTAAGTGTATTAAAAGCGAGCGCCGAAGGCGCGAGGCGGCGAGCTCGCGAAGCGAGCGAGCGCATCATGCCAATAATTATTATTCATTTCAATGTATATATTATTTATTTAGGTGCAGAGATGACAAATGAAGAATATAAAAATTAATATTTTTAAGAATATAAAAATTATTATTTATAAAACTTTTTTGTATATTTTTCTTTATAAATTGAAATTAAACACTCTTTTAAACCAAATGTAATAAAACGCTAAGCTCCAGTGTAGTGTATTAAAAGCGAGCGCCCAAGGCGCGAAGCGGCGAGCTCGCGAAGCGAGCGAGCGCATCATGTCAATAATTATTATTCATTTCAATGTATATATTATTTATTTAGGTGCAGATATGACAAATGAAGAATATAAAAATTAATATTTTTAAGAATATAAAAATTATTATTTATAAAACTTTTTTGTATATTTTTCTTTATAAATTGAAATTAAACACTCTTTTAAACCAACTGTAATAAAACGTTAAGCTCCAGTTTAGTGTATTAAAAACGAGCGCCGAAGGCGCGAGGCGGCGAGCGAGCGAGCGCATCATGCCAATAATTATTATTCATTTCAACGTATATATTATTTATTTAGGTGCAGAGATGAAAAAATAAATTTAAAATTAATATTTTTAAAAATATAAAAATTATTATTTATAAAACTTTTTTGTATATTTTTCTTTATAAATTGAAATTATACACTCTTTTAAACCAACTGTAATAAAACGTTAAGCTCCAGTTTAGTGTATTAAAAACGAGCGCCGAAGGCGCGAGGCGGCGAGCGCATCATGTCAATAATTATTATTCATTTCAATGTATATATTATTTATTTAGGTGCAGAGATGACAAATGAAGAATATAAAAATTATTATTTATAAAACTTTTTTGTATATTTTTCTTTATAAATTGAAATTAAACACTCTTTTAAACCAACTGTAATAAAACGCTAAGCTCCAGTTTAGTGTATTAAAAACGAGCGCCGAAGGCACGAGGCGGCGAGCTCGCGAGCGCATTGTGCTAATAATTATTATTCATTTCAACGTATATATTATTTATTTAGGTCCAAAGATGACAAATGGAGAATATAAAAATTAATATTTTTAAGAATATAAAAATTAATATTTATAACACATTTTTGTATATTTTTTTATAAATTGAAAATAAATACCCTTTTGAACCAAATGTAATTAAACGTTGAGCTACAGTTTAGTGTATTAAAAACGAGCGCCGAAAGCGCGAGGGGGCGAGCGAGCGAAGCGAGCGAGCGCATCATGCCAATAATTATTATTCATTTCAACGTATATATTTTATTTATTTAGGTGCAGAGATGACAATAGAACAATATAAAAATTAACATTTTTAAGAATATAAAAATTAATATTTATAAAAATATAAAAATTAATATTTATAAAACTTTTTTGTATAATTTTTTTTAAATTACTAATGGGTTGTTAGGTATTCGGACAGGTTCGGTATGTAATAAAATTCCAATTAAAAAGCTAACGTTTCGGTGTATTCACTCCACCTTCTTCAGGGCATTACCTGCTGATTTCCTCCTAACCCAGAATGACACACTAATTAGTATACTCATTGAAATGTCCTGAAGAAGGTGGAGTGAATACACCGAAACGTTGGCTTTTTAATTGGAATTTTATTACATACCGAACCTGTCCGAATACCTAACAACCCATTAGTAATTTAAACTTAACGGACAAGAATCAACAACAAACATTTTTTTTTAAGTTGAAAATTAATACTCTTTTAAACCAACTAATAAATAGTTGAGCTTCAGTTAAGTGTATTAAAAACGAGCGCCGAAGGCGTGAGGCGGCGAGCTCGTGAACCGAGCGAGCGCATCGTACCAATAATTATTATTCATTTTAATGTATATATTATTTATTTATTAAGGTGCAAAGATGACAAAAGTAGAAAATAAAAATTAATATTTTAGGTAGCTGTCTGCGTCTCTTTAAGACACTACAGGGTAATTTGCATTTCTAAAGTGTCAGTCCCAAGTGGGACACCCCGTATAAAGCATCCAGTGATCGATCTTGCTCCAAACTTTATGTATGACTACTTTGAATCGTTCAGTTATTCCCATGCAGCAGATGTGAGAATGGCCATGTAGGCATTTTGAGTTTGTATTTTTAGTATTTGATTTATATGAATGACATTTTAAAATACTCAAAAATAGACTATAAAATCCAGCTTTGATTTATATGCGAGAGCACTTATATGCAAGTATTTATATGTTATTTGTAGTGAATTATTTTTGTAGTAAATTATTTTTGTAGTAAATTATTTTTGTAGTAAATTATTTATGTAGTAAATTATTTTTGTAGTAAATATTTTTGTAATAAATAATTAGAGTAAATTATTCGTGTAGTAATTTGTGCAGCAAATTAGACAGAAAAATACTCACTTTTAGTTTACTGAACTGGGCAACAGAAAATCTGAAGGTAGCTTCAGATCTGGCTTCGTCTTCCTCCATGTCGGCATCTTGCACGCCGAGACAGGGGTCGGGCTGAGGGCCGATGACCACGTCACCGTTTTGACTTTGATCCATTTCACCACCTCCTGTGTCGTTTACATAATCCATCGCATTGACTGGAACCAGAGGAAATGAGGTTGTAGAGTTTATTTTTAAACAGTGATCACAAAAGAATATGAGATGTTACTTTGTGGCAAGTATTCCTAGTCATGATTTGGATGGATTTTAATAAAGTTAAATAGTAAAATAAATAGATCACAAATAAATGAATCACATTAAAAATAAATAGCTAGCCAAATAAATTATTTCCAAAATAGATGTATAAATAAATGAAATAAAAATAAATAAATAAAACAAATTGGTTGGCAAAGGTAAAAGTGCAAGTTAATTTAATTAAAGCTATGGTATTAAATAAAAATAATAATAATCGAGAAGTTTGGAAAAGTTACGAACGATAAGTGCGTTTATCTATGCGGAGGTATAAGTTTCCTGTAAATTCGTTACATTCAGCAAAAAGCAGATAAAGGAGGACATAACCTCAATGCATGATGACAATTCAATATTTGGGCATTGTGGTTACTTATTGAAGTGGTTACATTAGAGGGTTGGTGGCTTATTGGGGATGTCGAGTAAAGGGAATTTCGTTTCGGAAATTTGGTTGTTGGAAATTTGGTTGCTGGAAATTTGGTTGATGAAATTTTGTTGCTGGAAATTTGCCTGTTGGAAATTTGGTTAGTCAAAAATTTAACCATGAATTTATTATGTGATTTAATCAAGAATTTAAGGAGTTTAGGAAAGAATTTTACAAGAAATTTAACAAGGCATTTAGCCGAAAGAAACCAATTCGGAACGATTACTTGAATGTAAAGCAGTCCCGTATTAAATTGGTTTCGTTTGTAACACGGGGGATGCAAGATGATTGAGCAAGTGATCGGCTGAGGGTTGGCTGAAATGGGGGTTAAGTGATGAAGTAGAAAATAATTTTTATACATTACACAAGTGAAGAGCAATGAGATTCACAGGGCATAGCTTTGAGGAGTTGTGTGTGGTGAATGAAATGTCATTTCAGCTGAAATAATTTAACAATGACAATCAAAGTAAACATCAGGATCAGTGGCGGCGGACGAGCGGTTTTTTTTCGGCGGCCTGAAATTTGAATTTTCGGCGGCCTGAAATTTGAATTTTCGGCGGTGGAGTGCACGCGGATGGGGGCGCTGAGGTTTTGAGGGCGCCGAGGGTTTGCGGTTGCTGGGGGTTTGAGGATGCGGAGGGTTTGAGGGGCGCCGGGATTTAGCGGTTCTGAGGGTTTAGGGACCCATGAGGGTTTGGGGGCCGACGAGTGTTGTGCGGGGGCGCCACTTCCACCTCACGTTTCGGTCCCGTGTTTACCAGTGATCGTTCAGATTAGGATGACCGGCGGCGCTGTTGCCCAGGGGGCTGCGCTCGTGCTTTGTCTTACCTTCTTGAGTGTCCATTTCCTCTACTTCATTGACATTTTGGGGGTTCACTTCGTTCCTGCGTTGCTGTCCGGTCACGTGGTTGAGAGTGAGCGGCGGCGGGGTTGCCGTCTCCTTGGTTGCCGTCTCAGGGTCCATGTAGAAACCGGTGCCGAAAGCCGCTTTGCTCTTTTTGTGGTTGGAGTTAACGGCGAGCTCTTTCTCCAGCGAGGAAGAGTTGAAGGGCGTGTCGGGGGCGTCGGCGTTGGGACGGTTGTGGGAATTGTTAGACTTGGTGGTCGAGACGGCGGTCAATTTGACGAAGTGCTTACTCGCGATGCGCCCAATGTCTGCTGTTTTTCGAGCCCTCTGACCGAGGGGTGCACGCAACAAACATACGTAATTCCGGCGCGCTAAAGTTCTCTTTTCCTCACGGGACACTTGCTGTGGACGTCGCTTCGGCCTGCTGAGGCCCTCGGGCTCGAGATGGGGATGTGGCGATTCCGACACTTCACTTCGCACATCGAGAAAATAAACAAAATGGAGGCATTCTAGTGGACTTGCGCTCGAATTTTCGGACGAACTGCTCGGATGACACTTGGCTCGCTCGCGCCCTCTGCCGTCGAGCCCCGGCAACGCGCGCGATCTGCCGGAAAGGTGCGTCGCCTGGCTCTCTCGCTGTTCCCTTCCTTACCTACCGGGGGGAAGACCCATTCGAATCTTCATTTGGCCTTCTTAGATTTACCCCTAAATTTGCGCAAAGTTAAATTTAGAAAAATTATACTTATTAATTTTATTTATGACTAAACCTTACAATAAAACACTTCTTGAGAGGATTTATTTATTTATTTATTTTTTCGGATACCGTTTCACGCAATCGTTTTTCTGTGTATACTATTAAAATATGAGCTATTATTTTTATTTTGAGTGTCAAAACTGTAAATTGTATTTTCATTGAAGATATTTTTATATAATTAAGATAAACGATTTATTTATTTATTTTTTCGGATACCGTTTCACGCAATCGTTTTTCTATGTACACTATTAAAATATGAGCTATTTTATTAGTATAGATTATTTTTATTTTGAGTGTCAAAACTGTAAATTGTGTTTTCATTTAAGATATTTTAATACAATTAAGATAAATGATTTATTTATTTATATTCCTAAATGGATAAAAATAATATTTTAATTTAATATTATTAAACTTTGCAAATTATAATAAATAATTATTTATAGAGGTCAGCCCAGATTTACAAACATACGGTATGTAATCTAAAACTTGAAATAAATTGTAATAAAAAAATAATTTCTTACATGAAATGGTATTTATCAGATGCGAGGATCTCAGGCAGCGCTAGAAATGTTCTAGAACGTTCCTTACAGCTTCGCCGCTCCACCGCGAGGGCGCCACTTGCGTTCTTCCTCTTAAGTTTCAAATCCTTCTCAAACGAAAATTTTGCTTTTCCTCTTACCACCGACTAGCTCCACGGAATCCCCGGGTTCCAATCTACCAGTAGAGCCCTTTTCCATCCGGGAAATTTCGGAATTTTCCCACATTTTCTTCGAAGATTGGACGAGCGAAATAGACGCGGCTTGCTTTTCAAACATGGACGCGCGATGTTCAATTGTTTTTCCTACCTTTGCGACGTGATTATTTGCTTGTAACAATGTTGCTAAATGGCGGGTTATTCAAATTTTGACATTTGTTACCAACAATAACAATACTAATTTTATTCCTGCATTCAATTCAAAGTATTATACTAATTTTGCCTGTATTGTCAATAAGTTGTATGCAACGAGAATGGTTGCATTAAAAAGACACTTCCTTAAGATATTTTTTTCTTTTTTATTTAACTAATAGTACCTTAACATATTATGTACTATTTATTCAATTATTCTGTTATGTATATGTCTCTCAAGCCGTTCTTATGCTCTTAATTTTTATGATTCTTATAGCACGTACTTATAGTACAGATATCTGTGCTTATAGTTTCCTATACAGATATTCTAATGTATGCATTTAATTTCTTAAATTTAAGTGTTATCAATTTTTTAAACTACTTTTATTACAGGTTTAATTTCAGTTATTTATTCCGTAAGAAAACAATCACTCCAAACGTAGTATTCAAGGTAATAAAAATAAAACCTGCACTCATTTTTGACCTGTTTATTTAATTTTTTTTTAAGTATATAATAAAGATGAGCCCATAACCCAAAATAGAAATACTTAGATATATACAAAATGCAAGGAGATGTTTATACAAAAACACTGCATATCAAAATGTCGGCAGCTTAACATTACTTGTCTTTACAAAATATAAATATATGTACTCTACAAATATTAGATTGTATCAAAACTTCAATAATCACTATCACTAATCGTTAAGTTCCGGAGATAGAGAACGAGGTAAATGAAACGTCCAAATTAGTGCCCAATTTGATATCTGCTGCGAATGTCCAATTACTGACCTACAACATGGCTATTGTCCTAGTGCTAATCCGCTAATCAGATTTGAACTACCAAATTCGTTTCAGACAATTAATAAATTAACTGTGACAAAAATTAAATGTTAACATGATTAATTGTTACCATAAGTAATTGTTAACATAATAAATTGTTAACATAATGAATTGGTAACATATATAATTGTTAACATACATAATTGTTAACATATATAATTGTTAACATAATGAATTGTTAACATACATAATTGTTAACATAATGAATTGTTAACATACATAATTGTTATCATAAATAATTGTTAACATAAATAATTGTTAACATAATGAATTGTTAACATAAATAATTGTTAACATAAGGAATTGTTAACATAAATCATTGTTAACAAATTTAATGTTCACAAAATCAAATATTAACAAAATTAAATGATATGAAAATTAAATGTCACAAAAATTAAAAGGAACAAAATTGAATTGAAATAAAAAAAACGAATCGAAGTAAATTTACAATAATAAAAATTAATTGAAATAAAAAGCTAACTAAAGTAAATTTCAAGCAATAAAAACAAAACGAAAAAAATGTAAATCAACAGAAATGAAATAAAATAGATTTAAAACTACAAAAAATTCAAAAACTTAATGGGACAAATTATGCAAAAAAAATTATGTAAATTATTCAAAAAAAATTATGTAAATTATGCAAAAAATATTATGTAAATTATGCAAAAAAAATTATCTAAATTATGCAAAAAAAAATTATGTAAATTATGCAAAAAAATTATGTAAATTACGTTAAAAAAAAAGTATGTAAATTATGAAAAATCAAGTAAAAAAAGACACAAAATTAATAAAAAAACTCGATTCTATAAAATCTAATAAGCTCTCATTTAAGGCCATGTTATCATAAAAAAAGGAAAGTACATATACCTTTCATCAGTGTTAATGTGCGATCGCCCTCTCAGCACGAAGCGATGCCCCCCAATCCATCAACATTAATAATACTTAAGTAGAATATATTATGTTAATATGTTTAAGTAATACCCTTAATTTATACATTTTTTAATTATAATATTTAACATGCCGGGGGCATCCCTCAGCACCGTCGGCATCGACTGGCTAAGTGCTAGAGATTGTTATATACCTATATACAAGTCCAACTCACATACATACACTTCCTTGCAACTGGTAGATAGCCATAATGATAATAATATTTTAATTGACTCGGTAAACAAAAATGAATAAATTATTAGAAAAATCTATAAATGCGTTATAATACGTTTTATCTTACTTTCTCCTATATTTAGTTATTAATTGAAGTTAATATGTGTCGGTTGGTACCTAATAAGATTAAAGCGTAACGTTTAGTTGGGGGCGTCGTCTCCGTCCATGGTTTCGTCCTGCGTGGTCGAGTCGTCTCCCGAGCCGTTGCCGCCCGATTGGATGGAGCCCCTCTTTGACGAGCCAATCCGGGACGAGGAAATTATACCTCCGCCAGCACCACGTCTGACACAACAAGAAAAATGAGTATTGGAGAAAAATGTTTGTTTGCTAATTTAACTAAACACTCAAAACAAAACGATTTTCTAGTGTCGTTGTGGTAAGTGAAGACAAATTTTAAAAAAATGTTTTAAATTAAGTAAACATTTTTAGTAGCAGGTCTCCTATTTATTTTATAAAAAATATTTAAAATATTTTTAGTAGGAACACATATGCGGTTAAAATATGTACGTGGTAAAAATATGGTTAGTGATATTTCAGATATGAGTTAATTATGATGTTAAATGGGGCGATTTTAATGGGACAACTACGTACTGTGAGAAAAATTAAATGCTATATATATATTAAATGTTATAAATATTAAATGTTATATATATTAAATGTTATAAATATTAAATGATATATATATTAAATGTTATAAATATTAAATGTTATAAATATTATATGAAATAAAATTAGATAGAAAAAGCTGTTAATACTAAGCTCATGCCAATGAACAAATGAAATACTGATGTTTTTAATATATGTGCGTTTGGAGTCTGATGTGGATAATAATAAAAAATAAAACTTAAATAAAAGCAAAATAAAAATAATAATGAACCAAAAAAAAATAAAAATTATAATAAAATATAATTAAAATTAAAATAAAACCATAATAAAAATAAAAGTAGAAATCTAAACAAAATTAAAATAAAAATTAAAGTGAAAATGAATATTAAAGTAAAATTAAAATTAGTGAAAATAAAAATAAAAGTAAGAATAAAAGTAAAAATAAGTGAAAATAAAAATAAAAGTGAAAAAAAAAAAAAAGAAAACAAATCTAAATGAGAAAATAAATATTTAAAATAAAATAAAATAAGTATTCAAGTTAAAATAAAAATTCAATTAAAAATTAAAATTTAAAAGTTTAATGGCCTAATGAATATGGAATGAAAATTATGGAACAAACTTAAATTTAAAAACAGGGGTGAAGAAGGTTAACATAATCGGGGCTTCAATATTCAAAGGTTAACCTGCACACACATTATAAACACCATTGCTTCATTCACCTAAAGCTAAGAACAGAGAGAGACAGCAGCGAGGCCGAAACCAAAAGTACCAACATACCAATTAAATACAAACGGCTAATTAGGTAACTCGGAAGTTCTTTTTCCATATCATGATTTATTGCTAGAAAAACGAACAGACATGTGATATCTCAAGTAAGCGGGATTGTCATTAGAAGCGGCTCCTCGGAAACTTACCTTAGTTTGCTCTTAAGATTGCTAATTTCACGTGTCATGGATTCATGTGACTCCAGCATGTCCTCGTACTCTCGCTGCGCCTTGCGTTTTTGAGCCTTCTCTCGGCTTATTTCCTCCTCGGCCTCGTCAAGTTGCCTCTTCAAGGCTTTCACGCGAGTGTTAACCTTCTCTACTTGTTCTTTGTATTGATCGGCGTGCCTACGTTCGTCTTCCAGTTGCATCACCAGTTCCTTCAGCTTCTTCTCCAACTTACGGTTGGTTTTTTGTTGGGCGAACCGTTCCTTTGCTTCGACCTTTAACATAAATATACGTTATCGACTTACTTATTTTATTTCTTTATTTATATTAATTTATTATTTGTTCGTGTATATAAAATGTTCATTTATATAAAAAGTTCGTTTCTAATGTAACATTTATTATAAAACTGTTTGTTGTCCTTTACAAAATGAAACATATTCAAACAAAATGTCAAATTTGACAGAAAATTAACCGGAAAATATTAAATTTCCCTAGATTTTAGTGTCAATTTTGCTGGGAAGTAGAAGCGCCCTCTTTTGGAAAACTCTCAAAGAAGCATTTTAGGATAAGTAGAAACTGTTTTTAAAACATTTTTCTCTGTTTTTAAAACATTTTTCATTGATTTCTTTTCATAAAACAAAAAGAATGAAAAAAATTGGATCATTAATAACTATTATTGATTATGTAATAATAAAAATTATTTTTAATAATTATTGATGATTTAATAATAATTATTAATGATTTAATAATAATTATTAATGATTTAATAATAATTATTAATGATTTAATTATAATTATTATTGATTTAATAATAATTAATGTTTTAAAGTAATAGTAATTAATTAAGGAGCAATAAATAAAATACATACCTCAAGCTGTTCCTCAAGGTTAGCAATCTTGCTCTCAAGGGCAGCAATGGTAGCTTTCGTTTTGGTCCTTTGAGCTGTTTCAAGTTCGGCAAGTTTGGCTTTGAGCTCTTTATTTTGTCTTTCGAGCAAAAGCCGTCCAGACTCTAGTTTCTGTGTAGTAGACCTTTCGGTGCCTAATTCCGTCGTTAGCTGGTCTACGCTAAGTTGTGCTTTGCGAGCCCTATCGACGAGGAGTTCGTTGTTGCTTTGTTCTTCCTCCAGTTCTTCTTCTAGAGTTGCTATTCTAGCTTCCAGGCGACGTTTTTCGTCAATAAGCAAACTTCCTGCAAATTGAGAAAGAAATATATAAAACTCTTTCTTACTAAAAATGAATAGGATTTTATTTAATATTATTATTATATTATACTTATTATTATTAATATATTATACTTATTATTATTAATATATTATACTTATTATTATTATTATATTATACATATTATTGTATCAAGTGTATTATTTGTAAGCATTACCCTTATTAGCATTGCTGTTAATCTCCTCCTGCAATTCGTCCCTTTCAGCTTCAGCAGCCCGTCTGGCTCGCTCGGATCCAGACAAGTCTTCGGAAACCTGCAAGAGCTCGGCTTCTAAAGTTTTCACTTTCCTCTCAGCATCTTTGCTACTAGCGGCAAGCTCGTCTCTAGCAGCTCGAGCTTCTTCAGCGTCTCTTGTGGCTTCTTTGCACTGTTGTTGGGACTTCTTCAGCTGCTTAAGGGCGTCTTCCTTGACCTTACATTGCAGCTCTAAATTACCTTCTATTTCCTTGAGGTCTCCTGAAATTTTAAATAAACAAAATTGATAAAAAGAAGAGATTAAAATAATATTTCTTCAAAAATAGAGGAATAGAATAATATCTCTTAAAAAATAAATGATTAAAATAATATCTTTTAAAAAATAAAAGATTAAAATAATATTTCTTAAAAAATAAAAGATTAAAATAATATTTCTTAAAAAATAAAAGATTAAAATAATATTTCTTGAAAAATAAAAGATTAAAATAATAGTTCTTAAAAAATAAAAGATTAAAATAAAATAAATTATTAAAAAAAAAAGTTAAACGTTTAAAATAACTAAAACAAACCAATTAAAAAGAGTAGAATAAATGAAATGATTAAAGTAAATGAAATGTTTAAAATAAATAGTTTTTTTTTTTCGCAAACATAAATATATTAATATATCAACCCGACAGATGAACAGAATATCCAAAAGACTAAAAAATACCTTCAAGCTTCTTCTTAGCAGCAACAGCAGCAGCTCTCTGCTTGCGCTCTTCGTCCAATTCCGCCTCCAAATCCCGTAATTGCTTAACGATTCCTCTTCTTTTCTCTTCAGCTTGTTCCTCTTTGGCCTGTACGTCTCTCTCGAATTGCGCCCTCAATGCCTGCATGTTCACCTCAAGCCTCAACTTAGCATCCTCAGTGAGTTGTAATTCATCCTCAAGTTCCTCATTCTGCGCCTTAAGCTCAGCCAGCTGGCTTTCCAACGATCGTTTAGCCTTCTCGAGTTCGTGCACATTCTTATCAGCCGTTCCTTGGTTGTTCACCAACTCATCTAGCTCCCCTTGTAATTGCCTCTTTATTCTCTCGAGTTCCTCTATCTTCTCACTGGAATCGTCGAGTTCTCTACTCAAAGAAAGGACTCTCGTTTCCTTCTCCCTTGCCTCTCGTTCAACGATGTCTTTCTCAGCGGCTAGCCGCTCAGCGACGGCTTTTTCTTCGGCAAGGATCTTGTCGAAGTTCTTTTGCTTCTTCTCCAATTCGACCACCTTGCTCCTCTGTGCCTCCAATTCGATGTTAGCATCTTCTAATTCAGCAGCAATCTTCTTCTTGCTTTTTTCGAGTTTGTCATTTGCCGCAATTAGCTCCTCTACTTGCCTCTGGAGGGCTTCCAAGTCTTTAGCGAGTTTCTTTTTGCTTTCCTCTAAGATGCTGGCTTGCTCTGATTCTTCTTCTGCTTTCTTCTTTGCTTCGGCTATTTGGACGGTCAAGACGGCTAACTGAGGATTAAAAAGATTAATTTGAATTAAATTAAAAATTAAATATCAATTTTTTATTGGAATGATATATTTATATTCATATTGCATTTATTTTCATCAAATATTTTTTATTCAAATTGTAATTTTTTTATTCAAATCTTTATTAATCAAATGTTTTATTCAAATTGTATTTTTTTAATTAAATGTTTTGTTCAAATTGTATTTTTTTAATTAAATGTTTTATTCAAATTGTATTTTTTTAAATCAAATTTGTTTTATTCAAATTGTATTTTTTTAATCAAATATGTTTTATTCTAATTGTATTTTTTTAATCAATTATTTTTTATTCAAATTCTAATTTTTTTCAATCAAATATGAATTTTTTGTTCAAGTATTAAATATTTATTTAAACATTGCTTTTGGATTGAAATGTAAATTTGAATCCAAAGTTCAAATTTTTATTCAACTATTAATTTATGATCGACATTTAATTTTTTTTAATATTTATATTTACTATTAATATTTATAGTTACTATTAATACTTATATTCACTATTAATATTTGTATTCACTATTAATACTTATATTCACTATTAATATTTATTATATGTTTAGATAATTATATTTACTTGTTTTTCGTAATTCTTCTTCGCTTCCTCCTCCTCTTCTAACTGATCCCTCAGTGCTTCCTTGTCCGATTCCAATTGTCTCAGTTTTGAACTTAGGGCTAATTTCTGCTTCGTTTCTTCCTCGAGAGCAGCTTGAGCTTCGGCGAATTGGGACTCTATTGTGCCTTGGCTTTTTTGAGCGGCAGAAGCCCTAAAATAGAAAAAAAAAGAATTAGATGATATCAAACAGTTGATTAATTTTAAATACTTCAATGGTTTTTAAGTAAAAATAAAAATTTTGAATGAATAAATTACAGATAATTTATAAATAAATTAAAAATTAATAAATGAAAGAGTAATAATTAATATCTAGGGTATTGTAATAATTGTTACTAATGTAAATTATAAACTAGGTTCGAATAGTTTTTATTTGAACACCTGGGAAGGAAATATGCAGATCCTTGTGTAGAATCACTCAATAAGTATACATCATTATGACTAAATTTATTTTAAATTATATAATATTATATAATTTATTACAGATATAATAAGTATTTAAACACAATTTCTAATTTCCCAGACAATGTTTTCCAGTTCTAACTAAATGCCATGGCAGCACTGACTGATTTGTCACTAAAAACAAATCATCCTTCCTTGAAAACAGGGAATTTTGTTGCAAACAAATGTCAAACAACATTAGACAAGGCATGGCTTTACAGGTTTCTGTTTTAAAACATCTTGTATTTGGATGTATTCAATGGTACTATTCAAGCAAATACGATACTACTAGAATAATTATGATATCATTCCAGTAAGTATGATACTATTCAACTAAATACAATTCGTAATGACTAAAAACAATTTGTAATGACTAAATAGAATATTAATAAAGTAAATACTATATCACATATAATAGTATACTTAACATTAAATCTCTTACCTCAATTCAGCCTCTTCTAACTGTTGAGCAATACTTTCGGCTTCCTGGTGCAATTTTGCAGTCTTCTCTTGTAACTCAGTTCTTGCACGTTCTACTTCAGCTAATTTTGCCTGCATTTCCACCAACTGGCTTTCGGCTTGTTTGCGCCTCCTCTCCCCTGAAGCATAAATAAATAATAATATTAAATATAATTAAAAATATAAAATAATTACATATACTATTGATAACTTAAAAATTAAAAAAAACGAATCTAACAAAACAATGTAATTATTAATTGCAAATAAAATTCAAACTAAATAATAATAATTATAAATATAAAATAAATATTTTTTAATAAATTAATAAATACAAAAATATAAATAAATAAAAAAAATATAAATAAATAAAATATAAATAAATAAAAAAAATATAAATAAATAAAATATAAATAAATTAAAAAATATAAATAAATGAATAAAAAAATATAAATAAATAAAAAATATAAATAAATAAATTAAAAAATATGAATAAATAAATAAAAAATATAAATAATTTAAATGAATGAAATACTATGTACTGAAAGAATAAATATCCTCACCTTCTTGTCGGCTTGCCCCAACGCTCCTAAGCTCAGTAGCAAGATCAGCATTCTCCGCCTCGAGCGACTGCTTAGCCTTCTCCAAAGCCCCCTTAGCCTTCTTATTATTCTCTAACTGCTCGTTAATGTTAGCGAGCTCTTGCGAATGCTTATGCCGCATATCCGCCAAGGAAACCTCATGCAGCTGAGTGTCTTCCTCCAAAGTTTTCTTAAGAGTGGCCAATTCTTGTTCACGCTTCGACCGCAATTCTTGTTGAGCAGCCGTGCTATCCATGGAATCGAGCAGTTCGTTCTTGAGGGCTTCGAGCTCTTCGTTGAGGTCTCGCTTTTGCTTCTCGGCCTTGCTTCGAGCGGCTTTCTCCGCTTCTAAGTCTTCCTGGAGTTCCGTGAGCTGGCTTTCTAATTCTCTCAATGCTTTTTGCGATTGGGCCTTTGCGGCGCTTTCTTCGTCGACGCGGACCATAGCTTGGGCTAACTCTTCTTCGCGCTTTCCTAATTGCAGTTGTAAGTCCTCCATTTGCGTTCGTTTTTCCTGGAGTTGGTCCTTAAGGTCGCCGACTTCCGACTCGACTTTCCTCTTCGATCTGTCGGATTCTTGCCTTTGCTGGTGGTCTTTGAGCAAACGTTCTTCGAGCTCGGCGATGGTGGCTTCGTGTTTCGCCTTTAATTTCGCCAGATGTTTCGCCTTTTCCTCTTCTTCCGCGAGGGTCTGGCTTAAGTCGTTGCTGCGCTCCTCAAGTACTTTCTTTTCCTTAAGCAATTTCTGGTTGGTGTCGTCGCTTAAAGCGAGATCTTCCTCCAGTTTTTTGATTTTCGCATCGCATTGGACCTTCTCAAGCTGGAGCTTCTGCCGAGCGGCTTCTTCTTCTTCCAATTGCTCCTCCAAATCCTGAATAGTCAACTGCAGTTTCTTTTTGTCGTTCCCTAAAGTATTAGCTCGCTCTTCCTCCTCCTCGATTCTCGCTTCTAAATCGTGCAATATTTCCTCAAGCTCTTGCTTTCGGGCCGTTAACCGAGCTCGCATTTCTTCGGCTTCAGCGCAAAGTTCCACTTCGGCTTGCAACTGCTCGGCCAATACCGTCTTCTCCTCCAAAGCTTGTTGGTACTTCCTCTCGTACTCTTGGGAAGACTTCAATTGGTGCTCAAGTTTGTCCTTAACCTGCTTGAGTTCGTCTTCCTTTTGCATAAGTTTTTCCTCCTGTTTTGTAACTTCGAGGAGAGGCTTGACTTTGGTGTACAATCGCCACCACTGCCAGTTCCTCAGCTTAAGGTAAGCCGAGCAGTTTCGTTGGATAATGCGAATGGCGTTCAATTGTTGGACGCGTTTTTGGTAGTTTCGCCTGGATAGGAACCCTCGGCAGAAAGCTTGGAAATTCACGATTAAATCGGTGATTTTGTAGTCTCTTTCTTCTTCCAAGTGGGCTAAAACTCCAGCTCTGAAGAAAATCTTGGATTGGCCGATGCGGAACAAATTTTTGTCTAATTCCAAGCTCTTGATCATGGCTTCGCACGCCTTCTTTCCGTCCATGAATCCTTTGTTGATTACGTTAGGAGTGAGTAACTCGTAACGCTGTCTGAATTCTTGGAACGGAATGCGGTTAGGGAAGCCTTGTCGGCAAATTCTGATTCCTTCCAAGACGCCGTTGCATCTCAACTGGTCAAGCACCAAGGGGGCATCGATTTTCCCGGCTCGTTTCTCGTGATTCGGAATGATGCACCTTACGAAGTTGGGGTTAGTGTTCCTCAAGGTGACCATGAGGTTGGCGAGTTGCTCTTTGTATAAGTACGAAACTGTGCGGAACATGCCTTTGGCTCTTCCTAAATTCTCGGCGTCTTTCCAAATGTGGAGCACAAATGGATCTTGGGATGCTTGCAATAACGAAAGAACGTTCTCGTTTTGTGGGTCCATGTTCTTCATCAACCACTGATCGGCTGAATAATCAACCTTTCCGGCGTAATGAATGATAGAGAAGTCGGCCACGCCCCTGAAATCGCTTTTCTTGAACTTCGGGTGCAACGTATGGGCCGTCACTAATTTATCGACAAAAGTCTTGTCGGTGGCTTTTGGGAAAAGACATTCCTCATCCAAGAGAGCCATTATGCCCATAGGCTTGTCGATCAAGTCGATGGTCGGCTGCAAGTCCAATCCGAAGTCGATGAACTTCCACTCAATACCTTCACGTTGGTATTCCTCCTGCTCGAGGATAAACATGGTATGGTTGAACAACTGCTGAAGCTTTTCGTTCGTGTAGTTAATGCAAAGTTGCTCAAAAGAGTTGAGGTCGAAGATTTCGAACCCGGCGATGTCGAGGATGCCGATGAAACTGGCGCCTTGCCGCTTGGTGCGACCCAAAGACCGGTTGATCCGTGTAACCAACCATCTAAACATGCGCTCATAGCAAGCCTTGGAAATAGCCTCCACAGCAAACTCGACCTGCTCCTTCGTCTGCGACTTAGTGACGAAATCCCGGCCCACTTTGATCCTCGGCTTCAAGAACGCCTTCGTCATCTCCGTCACGGAGAGCCCCAGCAAATGGGCCACCTTCTGCGCCACCGTGTTGTCCGGGAGAGTGGCCTGGTCGGAGTTGCGGTCCTGCTTGAACTGCATCGTCCCGAACAACATGACCGCTGACACTATTCTAAAGATGGCACTGAAGTCTTCGTTGGTCATGCCCATGATGTTCATGCTCTTGACTGTTGCTTGGAATTCTTGCTCGTCGTCGACGCCTGGCACTATGTGATTGTCCTCCCGAAGGAACGGGTATGATTTCGGATCTTCCAGGATGAACTCCTCTGAAATACAAAAAGGTTGGTTGATTTTTCTTTATTATTTAGGAGTTCACTCTTATTGATTTAGATGTTCAATCTTATTGGTTTAGATGTTCAATCTTATTGGTTTAGATGTTCAATCTTATAGATTTAGATGTTCAATCTTATTAATTTAGATGTTCAATCTTATTGATTTAGATGTTCAATCTTATTGATTTAGATGTTCAATATTATTAATTTATTTGTTCGATCTTATTAATTTATATGTTCAATCTTATTAATTTAAATGTTCAATCTTATTAATTTATATGTTCGATCTTATTAAGTGTTTAAACTAAATTAATCTGAGTGTTGATTATTCATTATTATGTAGAAACTTTTTTTTCAATGTGTACAAACATTGCAGCTGCACTAATAAACATATTCTTATTAGTAATTTGTGTACATTTTTAAAGTGAAATAAGTAATTTTATTGCTTTTACAGCAAGTCCTAAACAGTAGAATACTGTACTTTACGAGAAACCCTCGTATACGATATTTAAATCGCGCGCCGAAACGGTGCGTGTTCATTGCTTGGGTAAGTCCCTAGTGTTAAATAACCTGTCAACAAACGTCAAATTGCGCATATACGGGGTGCACGCGAAAAGTTGCACCTGTTAGATCTTTAGATTTCAACATTGTTAACAGTTTTATTTACATCATTGTGAAGAGTTTCAGTTTTAATATTGTGAAGAGTTTAAGTTTTAATATTGTGAAGAGTTTAAGATTTAATATTGTGAAGAGTTGTAGTTTTCATATTGTGAAGAGTTGTAGTTTTAATATTGTGAAGAATTTCAGTTTTAATATTGTGAAGAATTTCAGTTTTAATATTGTGAAGAGTTTCAGTTTTAATATTGTGATGAGTTTCAGTTTTAAAATTGTGAAGAGTTTCAGTTTTAAAATTGTGAAGAGTTTCAGTTTTAATATTGTGAAGAGTTTCAGTTTTAATATTGTGAAGAGTTGCAGTTTTAATATTGTGAAGAGTTGCAGTTTTAATATTGTGAAGAGTTTCAGTTTTAGTATTGTGAAGAGTTGCAGTTTTAATATTGTGAAGAGTTGCAGTTTTAATATTGTGAAGAGTTGCAGTTTTAATATTGTGCAGTTTGATTTTCATAATTTTGAATAATTTGATTAACAAAATACTCACTTCTTTGTTCAGGAGAAGCACCAGCTAAAAGCTGGTAGAAAATGTGGAAGGTTCTCTCAAGTTTCGCTTGTCGTATGGCACGTGATTTTTCTAGTAGATATGTCTCGATATTGGCCCCAGCGATATAGCCGGATGCGTCAAAGTTAATCCTAATGAATTTACCCTGTAATTTTTTATTATTTTTAGTCAATTCATCAGGATAAGAACTGAGTTTGTTAGGTAGATTTTGGCTTAAGCAAGTATACTTACAAATCTTGAAGAATTGTCATTCTTGACAGTCTTGGCGTTGCCGAAAGCCTCAAGTATAGGGTTTGCTTGAAGAAGTTGTTGCTCTAATCCGCCCTGTGTAATAAACTTGATTTAGAAAATACATTCGGAGGAAGTTAAGCTATGGGTCAAAACACCGAAACAACACTTAAACTATCTACATTCACAACCATTTAAATGTCGTCATGTTAAAAAGAGTTATTTGTGCATTTTATGATAGAATTTTCTTGTGTATTTTGCAGATTAAAAGTGTATTTATGGATTTCTAGTAGTTGTATGAATTTTTTATTTGATGGGTTTATATTTTATGTGTTTATATTTTATGGGTTTTTTATTTTATGGGTTTTTATGATTTGCATAGATTTAAAGTGATTGCTCCCAGTTTATAATGATAGCTCGCTGTTTATAATGATTGTTTCCAGTTTTTAATGATTGTTTCCAGTTTATAATGATTGTTTCCACTTTATAATAATTGTTTCCAGCTTATAATGATTGTCTCCAGTCCAGTTTATAATGATTGCTCTTAGTTTGCAATGATTGCTACCATTTCAAAAATATTATACTTAAAAAAAACAGTGACCACTAATATAGCAAAACGTGTAGTTAAAATGTTGGCAGCCGTGAACTTAAATTAGAGGTGAGCTTGCGATATTGCATTCCAACTCAGTGCAAGATCTGTTAAGGATGGCATCGTGAATGATTTACATGGCAACAGGGCAAAATTAGTCCACCAATTTATACGTACCGAGAACTCTCTCGTCGGACTCTGGCATTAATAACATGTAAAAATATAGAAAGAAATAAATTTCTGCCTTGTTCACATCGAAACAAATATGTAAATACAGGTGCGAACAAAACGACAATGATTATAAATGGTGCAAAAATAAAATATGATATGCTCTCCATAAAATACAAAATGCTCTGTATAAAATACGAAATGCTCTCTACTAAATACAAAACTGCCATCTACTTAATCGTTTAAAGATGATTCAGTGTATAATACAGGAAAATATCTATGTTTGCATATAGAAAGGTGTAGGAACATAATTTACATTAAATACACTATGAGCAGGCTCATTAAACATGTGTAAATGGATGCGAAGCAAAATATAAATACTACTTACGATAAGATCTTTCTGTAGGTTCCGAACATGCAAAGAAAAAAAAAACAAAATAAGAATAAGGTTTGAAACAAATCACCAATTACTGTATGTACATCAAGAACTAAATTCTAGTCATAAATTAAAGTCTATACATTAAGATATAATTGCATAGTAATCATGCGGTATGCATTTAAAAAATATTGCATGCAATTAAGTGCCAACGTAATTACTTTGGAAGGTTCGTCAGCTTCCTGAAATGCAAAGAAACATTGCTAGGTATGTATATTAAGGTTAAGGCGGTAAAAATTGTGTATCAGCATTTGCAACTTAAAAGTTCCTTATTAATTCTATTTGCTTTATTAATACAGTGCGGATTAATATCGGCTTGATTAAAAGAAACCGTGTATGGTTTATCTTAAATTCTACTTATTTATTTAGATAAATATTATATTGTAGATAAATATTATAATATAGATAAATATTATAATATAGCTAAATATTATAATATAGATAAATATTATAATATAGATAAATATTATAATACAGAAAAATATTATTATAATATAGAAAAATATTATTATAATATAGAAAAATATTATTATAATATAGATAAATATTATTATTATATAGATAAATATTTAAGATGACTTACCGCTCCTGATCCTTTCGGTGACTTCGACGCAGCTACATAAGCTAAGTACTGGATAACTTTTTTCGTGTTTTCCGTCTTCCCTGCTCCTGATTCCCCTGTGCACAAAATGGACTGGTCTTCTCTTTCTGTGAAGAAAAAATAATAATTAAAATGGGAATTACGTTCAGTTATTAATTAATTAGGAATAATTGCATAAGAATTTGTAGTAAAGGAGAACTTGCCTTGCAACATAGATCGGTAGGCTGTGTCGGTGATGGCGAAGACATGTGGAGGAACTTCGTGCCGTTTGATGCCCTTGTACCTTTCCATAATCTTTTCTGTGTAGATTGGTAACTTTTTGTAGGGGTTGACCACTACACAGAAGAGACCGGAGTACGTCTGCAATAGAAGTTTGAATTATTTAATGAGCTTATTATTAAATATACTAATTATTAAATAAAAAAATATTAAATATATTAATTATTAAATAAAAAAATATTAAATATACTAATTATTAAATAAAAAAATATTAAATAAAAATTATTAAATAAAAAAATATTAAATAAAAATTATTAAATTACAAATTATTAAATAGAAAATTATTAAATAAAGAATATGTATGATAGATGAATGATAGGCCTGAATTTATAGTTAGGTACGGCAACGTGTAAGTGAATTTTATTGCCACCAATTTTAATCTGAAGATAAATATAAAAATCAGAAGGTGCTATAATTTAATAGTTGTGAGAGTATAATTATAGTAACAGGCTTTAATTAACAAATGCCTGGTAATTGATTTACATATTTATAAGGTGTACAATATTCATAAGGTATGTAGTTATGCTAACAATCTTTGGTGTGCTAACAATCTTTAGTGTGCTAACAAACAATGTCGACAAGAAGTAAAAAATTCAACTTGTAGACCTGTTTGCATTAAAGGAAAGATTTCCAACTGGTAGATGCATAAATCAGGGTGATATTGCGGCGTCTAGACTTGGCCAGGCTGTAGACCAATAATCCAAAGTAGTAACGAACGCTTCCTTCGATTTCTTTCCACCTTTAAGGCATTAGTCAGGTTTGAGTTAGCAGATAAGAGCATTAAATTTGTGCTGCATAGTGGTCAGTAGATATGAACCGCAGAAGCCGCTGCCTTATCGCCGTAAAATGGAATTTCCAGTCTTGTGTGTGTGTACTTATTTCTTTTAAAAATTCCGCAAACACTCTAAATTGCCAAACGAAGTTTCCTGCGGCGTGACATCACCTTCCGCGTACACGTAAGTGTAAAGTTTGGTGTGCAAGTAACGTATACAAATATGCGTCTAAATATGTATAATATATGCTCAAGTCTATATTATGAATGATTAATCAGAAATACATGTTTGAATAAAAATATAGGTTTGAAGAGAAATATGTTTGAAGAGAAATATGTTTGAAGAGAAATATATGTTTGAAGAGAAATATATGTTTGAAGAGAAATATGTTTGAAGAGAAATATATGTTTGAAGAGAAATATATGTTTGAATAGAAATATATGTTGAAGAAAAATATATGTTTATTAGAAAAATATATTTAAATATAACTATGTCATATCATAGCGAACGGGTTAGTTCGGCGTCTTAGTAATTGAAAAGTTTAATATTTTATTAAATTTTGATATATCATGTATATCCAGTGAGATTTATATCATAGAAGAATATGTGTATATGAATCGCAAAACACGTTCGATATAGATGCAATAACATGTGAGAGGATAGATGTATTCCGAATAATTATTTATTTATTAAATAAAAAAATAATGTATTTATGTGCAAATCATCTAACTTTAATTGAAAATAAATATGAAAATGTAATAAAACGCGAAGCTTTAGCTCATGTGTATTTAAAAAAAACGAGCGCCGAAGGCGTGAGGCGACGAGTTTGTGAAGCGAGTGAATTCGTAGTCTCAATAATAATTATTATTTATTTATTTACGCAAAAGAAACTGAAAGTATGGGTTTATACATATGGTAGTAGGCATTAATTTCCTCAACAACTCATATGGTATTATAATGCAAGTGTCTTATTCATAATTGTATGTTGCAGAAGCTTCAGTGCAACAAAGAAAGTAATGATGCAGCCTCGGTCAGACAGGAAAGTTCCGCAGCCTATTTTTAGGCTTTATTTGCTGTGATTTGCGTCAAGGCTTTCACGTATTAACCAAAAGTTCTTTGTGCTCCTCTTGCCCGAAACTCGATCGAATTAGCATGAGGACGAGCTTGGAATCCACAAGTGAGCTATTAGGTGAAGTGAAGTATTATCACGTATTGTGAAGTATTATCACGTATTGTGAAGTATTATCACATATGATTTCCTTATGTGATTTCTTCTGTCTATGAAGGTTTGTGCTCTCTAGGTACTATAGCTTGAGGTATTGTACCATGTGATGTTATACTATGAGATGTTATACCATCAAGTCTTATACTATTAGGTATTATAACATGAGGTGTTATACCATTAGGTGTTATAATATGAGGTGTTATACCATGAGGTGGTATACCATTAGGTGTTATACCATGAGGTGGTATACGATTAGGTGATATACCACGAGGTGATATACCATGAGGTGGTATACCATGAGGTGTTATACCATGAGGTGCTATAACATAAGGTGTTATATCACGAGCTGTTATGTCAAGTGTTGTTCTACCATGTGGTGTTGCCTTCCATTCACCGGTATTATATCACTACATAGATAGAACACACCTCATAGCATATAGCATAGCACCTCTACAAGGTTCAACACAAGGCAATCGAAGAGAATAGTTCGTCCAGCGAAGGTTCGCCTTTGTGGACTGTAAAGAGCAATCGACGTCCAAGTGACCTGTATCTCGAATTGTGGTATCTTCTGCGAGCGAGAAGAAGGTGAGGCACCTCCTCAGGTCCGGTTTTAAACGGTTCACTGACCTTTCAAGGCCACCGCGGGATTTCGGCCCCATCGAGCCTAACCCTTGTGTCACTTCCAAAACGAGTTGCCAATTTTCGCTTCATTAATTAATTACTATGTGAATTTTTAAATCTATGAGAATTTTTTAAGTCCATACGATTTTTTTAGGTCTATAGGAATTTTTATTTCTATAGGAATTTTTCGATCTATACGAATTTTTAAGTCTATAGAAATTTTTAGGTCTATAGGAATTTTTAGATCTATACGAATTTTTAAGTCTATAGGAATTTTTAGCTCTATACGAATTTTTAAGTCTATAGGAATTTTTAGGTCTATACGAATTTTTAAGTCTATATGAATTTTTAGGTCTATACGAATTTTTAAGTCTATAGGAATTTTTAGCTCTATACGAATTTTTAAGTCTATAGGAATTTTTAGGTCTATACGAATTTTTAAGTCTATATGAATTTTTAAGTCTATACGAATTTTTAGGTCCATACGAATTGGTATTAAGGTCTTAACCACAAGATCAACGGTTAATTATCATGATTTTCTTATGTATTCTATCTTATTCTTCAGTTTCTAACCGAAATACATAATATGCATACGTCCAAGACGTGTATGTAGTATATAAGTACTATGTGATAGATACTACAGCAGCATCGAGGACTATTTTCAATCATTGCACTTGGGCTATTTATAATTTTGGATGCAAGGTGGGACGAGGAAATCTGGCTAGGCAGTTAAGGATGGTCAGGAAAACTGGGAAATGATTTAATCGCCGTGCTACGATTAGCAACGATAGAATTCAAATGCGATAGTGACTTATTCGTAATAAATATTGATGGATTGATGTGAGTAAAGTCCTAAATATCCGCTCAGGTAATACAATGAATGAAGCAGTACAATGGCTAAAAACGACTTCGCGATAAGTGACGAGAGAGTGAGTCAGTTTGGGCAAACATGGTGACTGGAAAAATATTTTAGGAAAAAATCATAATTTAAAACAAGTCTGAAGAGATAATTTGAAGTAATAACATTGGTAATCATAACTTTTAGAGATAATCAAAAGAAATAATAATCAAAAGAAATAATAATCAAAAGAAACAATAATCAAAAGAAATAATAATCTGCTAAAGGAATTATACTGAGCAAAGTATATATACTTTATGTGTACATATGCCCATTACGAAACCCAATCTGCGAGCGCAAAAATGCTGTTAGCGGATCAATTTCAGACAGCTGCTGACAAGGATTACTGGATCAAGCGCGAAGGTCGTTCTATGAATCGTTATCTTTTTATCTATCTTTGCTTGCTCCACATAAGCGAAAGAAATTCGAATCGTTTTCCTTCGGTTTATAAGTAGCAGCATGGTAATAACCTCACGCACGTCACGGTGTGGTGGTCTCGGTATTCTGGATTGTAGACAAAACAGAACTTCGATAAAGACGTCGACAAACTCCGAAGAGCCCGCTAATCTCTCAATGAGATCGGAGGAAGTTCCTCTGCATAACTCTCCTCTTTAGAAGAGCTAATAGTGTAATGGTTAATAAACATATGAAGTACCAATGCGCATACATATTAATTTCTCATGTAAATACCTCCGAGCGAGACAAAGAGCCAGCGTGGGCGAAGACATTACCAACGATCGTTACATTACAAACGATCGTTACATTACCAACGATCGTTGGACATTACCCAAAGCAGTTCCATGCAAATTTAGACGCCATAATTGCTTCTCGAATAAGCGCCACACGGTCGCACTAACCTCGAATTAAGGGCGCTAACCTCATTGTTGAACACCAAATGGTACACAAAGTGCCGCCTGTTAACTTTTGACAACCGAATTGTCGGTGAATGATCGCTAATTGATTGAATCGCGATCCTTTTGTTCTCCTTCGGATTATTGAATCGCCTTAATTGCCTATGCTCATGCTCATTGGTTTATTAACAATCACATAGATGTACAAGGTGTTCCCATAGAAGTATCAGTATAACATATATACGTAATGTAAACACGTATAGCGTATACGCTATAGGTATACCTATAGCGTGTACACATATACTGCACACATAGTGTAATGCACATGTAATGTATATACACATGTAACGCATATACACATGCAACGCATATACACATGTAACGCATATACACATGTAACGCATATACACATGTACCGATCGTAATTATATACAGTACTCCTTTATATATATAGATATACCCATATAGTGTACATAAACATAATGTATACCCAACAAAATCCATAAAAGGCGTAATCGGTCAGCAGGCCATGGCTGCGTTATTTGTTTGTTTCGCCGCCACATCGCAGGAGACCACGACGGGATAGTCAGCGACATCTGTTCGCGTTATCAAATGCATTCAGCACGAGCGATTATGTCGAAAAACCTCCGTAATTATGGCAAAACGACAATCTCTGACAAGGTGTCCTGATGGCAGCCTTTCAAGCATTCATTAGGCCAATTAGGTGCTTAATTTTCTCGTCGCGACGAACGTTACGAGAGTTTTCCATGACCTGAACGGATAGGAAATGGAAATGAGCGAATAGCCAGTAGATATGAGCGAATAACCAGTAGATATACGCGAATAACCAGTAGATATACGCGAATAACCAGTAGATATACGCGAATAGCCAGTAGATATGAGAGAATATCCAGCAGATATGAGTGAATAACTGATGCATCTGAGCGAATAGCAAATGAAAATGAGTGAATAGCAAATGAGTCTATCATAGGCTAATCCAAAGCTTCGCCTATTTGAGAAAGTTTCCTCGAGACTCTATTAGTCCTCTCGACTCCTAGAGCCTAGACTTATTTGGCTATGTCGCTGATTGTGTTTTACGGCGCTGACCAATGACTAAACCCTGCCTTATTCGATGTAATCGTATCAAGCTATCATTAGGTTACCCATTGGTAATAATGCTATCTTATTAAATTGCAATAAAAATGCCATCGGGTCGAATCGCAAAAATGCTTACGCATCATGTTGTATGCACGAATGCCAGCGTATTAAGTTGCAAAAATGCCAACGCTTCGAATAGTAATGTTGCCAACGTCATTTGATTAGTTTTAAATAAATTTTAATTTTACTTATATCATTATATTTTTACTATTATATAACTATTTTCCGGTGCTTAAAAAAATTGTAATTTTGAGAGTAGTTACATTAAATTTGATAAATTTGACAGAGGATACGTCACAGTTACGTCAAATTTGACAGAGGATACGTCACAGTTACGTCAAATTTGACAGAGGATACGTCACAGTTACGTCAAATTCGACAGCAGATATGTCAAATTCGACGGCAGATACGTCACACTTACGTCAAATTTGACAGATACCTAACCTCAAAGCGCAATGTTTGACAGTTACATTATGGCTGACGCAGAGGAAGTATTTCAGTCGAAGATGGCGCTGATTTGTGTTTCTTTTACAAGAAATCGGCCGTTGATAATTAAGTGTTATTAATTAATGCTTTAATAGGAGTAGCTAATGAATTGCTGTTTCATACTCCAAGAGGTTTTCCCACAATGCCACCATATAGCTGAGATGAATGCTCGTATTTATTCACGCCTGCTTGAAAAATCGTTCCATTATTCAGTTCGTATTCACTTGGTGTCTGTTTAAGTTGAAACGCAGTTAAATTGGATGCTCAAATTGTTGTATAGTTAAATTGTTGCATAGTTAAATTTGTTGTATAGTTAATTTGTTGCATAGTTAATTTGTTGTATAGTTAATTTGTTGTATAGTTAATTTGTTGCATAGTTAATTTGTTGCATAGTTAATTTGTTGCATAGTTAATTTGTTGCATAGTTAATTTGTTGCATAGTTAATTTGTTGTATAGTTAATTTGTTGCATAGTTAATTTGTTGCATAGTTAACTTGTTGCATAGTTAATTTGTTGCTTAGTTAAATTTGTTGTATAGTTAAATTTGTTGAATTTCTATAGTATATAAAATAATAAATTTATTTTCCTTCATATTAAATTGTTTTAATTTTTAATGAAGGTCATTGCATGAGTATAAGATCACAGATAAGATACTCACTGGTATAAGCGTTGGGAATAAGCACATATATGTGGTATAAGTTATACAGGGTGTCCATCTATCTTCGCCTCAATCCATTGTTACGCTTAAGGTTGATGCGAGCTAAGGGTGTGTCTAAAAAGAATAGTCAACACGGTCATAAATCATGGTGTATTGTATGTATTGGTCTATTGCTCAAAATTAGACATGTTGTCCACAGCACAGCTCCTTCGACGTCCAATAGAAAAATATTTAACAGCTTTTCTATTCACACACACATACAGGTAGGTAACCGGCCGGTCTCGTTTCGGCAGTTGCATTGAGCGAATTTCAACCTTAAGAGCCTCCCCCTCTGAGGGGAAGATAGATGGACACCCTGTATATGTGGTATAAGTACCAACGTTGATAAATACATATTAGATTATTTGTACTATGTAAACGATCGTTGATGCAACGTCAATGCTTTCAAAAGATGATGATTTCATTTCCTGCATTGAGGAGAGTTTCTTTCCCCGATGAATCCTCTCGTAATCACCGAGTTTAGTTAGGTATTACATGCACATATCAGAGCAAGAGGTGAAATCAGTAGAAGCTGACAAAACTGCGTTCGACATTTAATCCGTATATGGTCAGGGAATTTTTGTTTATTTTGCAAGAGCTGTTAAATCGGCATTACTCATTCCGTCAACGAGTGTACACATGTTCTCTCCGCCTTTCTTTTCGGTCACATTCTCTGGGAATTGATACCATAGAACCCGTCCAGCGAGGTACGTAACGTCGTATCTCTTGAACGAGTCACCAGCCTTGCTGTTTGTTACATAATTGCCCTTTTAATCTCTTTAAATTACAAGGATCTCTTTGAATTACAAGGATCTGTTTGAATTACAACGATCTGTTTGAATTACAACGATCTGTTTGAATTACAAGGATCTGTTTGAATTACAAGGATCTGTATGAATTACAAGGATCTGTTTGAGTTACAAGGATCTGTTTAAATTGCAAGAATCTCTTTAAATTACAAGAATTTTTAAAGGAGATTGACCATGGTTTAAGGAGGTTGACTACGAAAGTTTGCCTTATAAACAAAAGTCTGGGCATACATTGATAAAATAAATAAATGAAATAAATGTTGGTAAAAATGGTAAATAAATTTAAAAAAAAAAGGTACATAAATTTTAAAAAATGTAAATAAAAAAAGTAAGTAAAAAAAGTAAATAAAAAAAATATAATAAAGATGAGTTTGTGAAAACAATTAGATCGGGACTTATGTATTTACACTATTAACACGTGCTTGTTTGCAGTATTGCCTTCTTACTCAGCGAATTTATCCAATTCTTTCCGGCGCGTCAGCTTTCGCCATTATCGTGAAATATTTGCGATTTGTTTTATTTATTGATAATAATCTGTATATATTGATAATAATAATTTACGTAAGAAAAATAAAAAATGAACATTGCAAGAATTGCCATAGAGTTTAATAAGGATACGAATAATAATAAAACATAATAATAATAAGATAAATAATAATAATAATAAGAAGAGTAACAACACCTGCCCTACGCTTCCGGTTTCAAATTTTCAATCTCCCTGTCTTTATGGTAATTTTATGTATCTCTATTTACCCATATAAGTGTTAAGTATATTTATTTAAACAGCCAGCGTTGACTAAAAAAATCTTCACCTTCGGGAAACTTTTTTATTATTGGTTTGGGCTTTGTTTGCAATCATTTTTTATATCTTTAAAATTGCAGGTACTATATACAGAGATTTTTTTCTATAAAATTTTTGGCTCCTGTACGCTCCGCGGGACATTTAATCTATGAAAATATTTGCTTGAAATCGACTAAAATGGGTTTATATAAGCTTTTTCTATTAAATAAACCCTGGAAGGACCGTAAATATTGAATGAAACGTGATAAAACGGCATTTTAAAGTGAGAACATAACCTAAGTTCTGGGTAGAAATTTCCCATTTTAGGGGGCTACA
>JAWQRP010000103.1:0-42316 GCA_033557875.1 Quadriops clusia | reverse complement strand
TATATATAACCTCTCTTTATGAGGAAAACAGACAATGGAAAACTACTCTGTCTGGTTTCGCCATGAATAATAACAATGCAATTAGTGCCTATAAGCGTTTGGCATATATTAAAACAATGTTTAATGCATTAAGTATACAGGACGTAAAGTGATGACGTAAATAAGCGCTCTATAAGTAGTATGTATAGTCTATATATACAATATAGATAATATGGCAATTTTAGTTTCACACTTCTAAGCACAATCACGTGTGATTTGGACAAATGGCCATTTAAACCATTTAAACTAATTAAACACTATCAAAGCTAAATCATTAACGATATGAACACTCTCGCTTAATGAATAACGAATTAATAAATAATATATAATGAATAAATAATAAATAATGAATAAATAATAAATAATGAATAATGAATAAATAATAAATAATGAATAAATAATAAATAATAAATTATGAATAAATAATTAATAGTGAATAAACTATTAATAATTAATGAATAATTAATAGTGAATAAATTATTAATAATTAATAAATAATTAATAGTGAATAAATAATTAATAATGAATAAATAATTAATAATAAAGACTAAATAACGATGAATGAACAATTAAGAATAAATAACAACGACTGCGTACATAGAGATAACAGCTTTAGAAGACAAACGAAGGCTTGTGAAAGCAATCAAGTCGGCTGGCCCTCCAAAGCCATCTCTTCTGCTAAAGTGATAAAAGCCGAATTAATCGCGTAGGCCAAGTTCAGGCCAAAGCACACTACTTCCATGATTATATTCCAATTCAACACGAGAACTCAGTTTTCGTGCAACTTGGACATCGAAAGAACGAAGCTTGTGCCACATAGATGTGCTTGTGCATAAGCAAATGCTTGGATCGATGCTTGAGGCTGGCTAATCAATTACTCCTTCCTCTTATATTGGATTTCACTGATCCAATTAATCGATTTAAAGACAGTTTGTTCCAATTAGTGATCGATCGACGGCCCCAAGACGTTCAGTACGGTTCGAATGGTGAAACGATATGTTTGTGGGTAGTTTTGATAGCGGTATTGAGTGGGTCGAGGAGGCTGAGAAGAGGCCTAAGGAGAAGTCTGGTAAACCAAAACTATCTCTCTTTAATTTTTAAAGAAAAAATAATTTAATATTAGGTAGATATAACGATAATATTATATATAATAATAATATACAATAAAAATAATATATAATAATGATAATAATATATAATAATAATAATAATATAATAATATAATAATTATAATAATAATAAAATAATAATAATATAATAATAATAATATAATAATAATAATAAAAATAATAATGTATTTAATAATAATAATGAAAGTAATAATATAATAAATATTTAACCAACCTGATCAACCGCATTTTATCATCACATAAATGTAGAATCATTTGTTAGTTTAAATTAATATACGTTAATACTTGATATTAAAATTCATATAATTGAATATTTAAATAATATCTACAATTATATTTAAACGGCTATACGACACAATAACACAACTTGGCATGTCGCAGCCAATGAAACAAACATTCCATAATGCCATAAATTCCGTCACGTGACCGCATTTCGTTATCGCGCTCAAAGGAAGTAAAATTAATATTTACTAATCATTAGAGAAAAATGTCTTATTCTTTTAACATTTCGTGACCTCCTCAGGTCGTCCTTTTTATCCTGGTTACCATCGCCGATACGTTTCGTGCACAAAAACTCGAATTGTCGCGTCATGAGAGGTCTATAAATAATTATTATTCTGGCAGAAAGTTGGCAACATGCGAAAGGCGACTTATTCCATGCTGAATTCTGGACAAATAAATATGAATCATGCATATACTCTGAATACCTTTGACGTTATTGCTTATTCCTCAAAGTCAAGGACGTATTGAAATGTAGACTAAAATTTGGTTTAGAAAACAAAAATTATTCATTTATTAAAGAAAACAATTATTTATTTACTTGAACTAGATCACATTTTCCACGAAACAGTGTAAACATCTCGTTGATAAACACACCTAAGTACAAACACTAAAACTATCAATAAGAAGTATAATTATGTACCACAAGTCCGTCAAAATTTGACATTTTATTATTCGGGGGTTTCCGATTTTTTAGTCATATATAGAGGGAGTTGTTATTCAAAATTCCGTCTAAATTTCATGTTTGTAATATAAAGTACTAATTGGATCAAAAGAAAAAAGTGAATTCTTGTTACCCGGGTTAAGACTTTTATAATCCAGGACATGACGTTTTAAATCAAGAAATTTTATGATTGAGAAGTTTCATGCTCAGGAAATTTTGCACTCAAGAAGTTTTATGCTAAACAAATTTTATAGGCAAGAAATTTAATGCTCAAGAAATATAACGATTAAGAAATTTAACGCTCAAGAAATTTAAGGCTTAAGAAATTTAACGCTCAAGAAATTTAAGGCTTAAGAAATTTAACGCTCAAGAAATTAAGGCTTAAACATTTAAGGAACAAGATATTTTATATTCAAAAAACTGTATAATCCAGTTATTTTAGCCATTATTTTATAGTCAAGAAATTTTAACTCAAGAAATATTAAATTGAAAAAAATGTAAATCAAGATATATTAAATTCAAAACAATTTAAACTCAAGATATATTAAATTCAAGACAATTTAAACTCAAGAAATCTTAAATTCAAGAAATATTAAATTCAAGAAATAGTAAACTCAAGAAATCTTAAATTCAAGAAATATTAAATTCAAGAAATATTAAATTCAAGAAATATTAAATTCAAGAAATATTAAATTCAAGAAATATTAAATTCAAGAAATATTAAATTCAAGAAATATGAAATTCAAGAAATAATAAATTCAAGAAATATTAAATTCAAGAAATAGTAAATTCAAGAAATATTAAATTCAAGAAATAGTAAATTCAAGACATATTAAATTCAAGAAATAGTAAATTCAAGACATATTAAATTCAAGAAATATTAAATTCAAGAAGTAGTAAATTCAAGAAATATTAAATTCAAGAAACACTAATTCAAGAAAGTTTTACCTACTTCAAACGCTTTAGACTTCAAACCGTTTAGAATAAACAATTTAAAACAAACAATTTAGAACAAACAATTTAGAACAAACAATTTAGACCAAACAATTTAGAAAAAACAATTAGACTTGAAGAAAGTTAGAACTGAAACAATTCAAACTTCAAGAAAATTACAACTGAACAAACTTATAATCCAAGAAAAATGAAAACGAAAAATCATGGAGAATAAGAAGCTAATATTTTTTTCTTGTGTTGTAGGAAGTGACAGTCCCCCAACCTACCAAGCAAGGTTTCCCACAAAAGAAGGCCCTGAGACCTCCAATGAAATTTCAGCCCCTTACGAAGTGCCCCAATTTCCCATAGAGCAGATAGAGAAGAAACTAGCGATCCAGAAGCAAATCAACACAAAGTAAGTCAAAAATCAATTTTAATTTTAAGGGGACACTCCTTAAGTAATAATTGGAGCTATTAAATTCGTGCACGTGGGCATAATTATAAGAAGTCCACAAACAGGAAACCGTTTGTTTGAAATACGACCTGATGACCAAGAAGGACAACAAAGGACGTACTTAGCACGCGAAATGCTCAGGACAAAGCAAAAACTTCCGTGTTGGGTGAAATGTTTGATGTTCGTTGTCCTGACGCATCGTACCTACATTATTCATAATAGTTAAAGTTACGTAATTGTCGCAAACGTTTTCATTATTATTATATTTCGAAATATATCCCTGTTATACAGTAATTTCTATATTATAGTAATTTTCACAATAATCTTCTCAATAATTTTCTCAATAGTTTTGTTAACAATTGTCTTCATAATTTACTTAATATTACCTTAATAATTTACATAATATTACCTTAATAATTTACATAATATTACCTTAATAATTTACATAATATTACCTTAATAATTCACATAATATTACCTTAATAATTTACATAATATTACCTTAATAATTTACTTAATATTACCTTAAAAATTTACATAATATTTCATTAACAATTTACTTCATCTAAACATTTATATTAAACATCTTCATATATTAACGTTTTTAACAATTCAAAAACTATTTTTTTTCCCTCAAAAAAAAAACCTTAAGTGCACTATTAATAATTTCGGACACAAAAGCAGCTGTTGTGCGATCGTTCGCAACACGAAAGCACTTAAAGCTATTTTATGAAAACAATTATCTAAAGACAAAACAACAAATTAACGGCAGATATAAGAGTCGGCTTAATGTCTTCTTTACCCCCGCTTCAGACAATCTTTTCGTTTAATCGCGCATTATAACGCGATTATATCATTTAGCTCGTTTTGATAACGGCTCGCAAATTTCCCTTTGTTTACGAGGGTAGTTCTGGACACTTCGCCAGGTGGGGGTGAGTTTATCGGCTCTTTGAGGGTGAATTGTGCTTCACAACAGTTGGCCATGGCCCGTCCCGGAGTTTAACCGGACTCTAGAAGTTCCCGGAGCAAAGCCCAGAAAACAATTCGGAGGAAAAAATTGGGAAAACCCTGGAAACCTTAGAAAATCCCTGGAAACCCTATGAAGATCTTGGAAACTTTAGGAAAACCCTCGAAACTCTAGGAAAACCCTGGAAACCCTAGGAAAACCCTGGAAACCCTAGGAAACCCTGGAAACCCTAGGAAAACCCTGGAAACCCTATGAAGATCTTGGAAACTTTAGGAAAACCCTCGAAACTCTAGGGAAATCCTGGAAATCCTAGGAAAACCCTGGGAACCCTAGGAAAATCCTGGAAACCGTATGAAGATTCTGGAAACTTTAGGAAAACCCTCGAAACTCTAGGAAACCCCTAGGAAAAACCTGGAAACACTAGGAAAACCCTAGAAGATCCTGGAAACTTTAGGAAAACCCTCTAAACTCTAGGAAACCCCTAGGAAAACCCTCGAAACTCTAGGAAAAACCTGGAAACACTAGGAAAACCCTAGAAGCCCTAAGAAACCCCTGGAAACCCTATGAAGATCCTGGAAACTCTATGAAGATCCTGGAAACTTTAGGAAAACCCTTGAAACTCTAGGAAAACCCTAAAAAACCTGGGAACCTACGAAAACTCTGGAAACTTATGAAAGAAATTAGGAATTTTTGAAGATAAATCTGCAAAAACACCAAAAAAAAAATCTGGAGAAATTTGGAAAACTCAGGATAAAGTTTGTAAAACTTGAAACTTCATAAACTCTTCGCCATTATTTTGCTCCACATCAAAATGTTTGGATTAGCTGTGGATTGTGAAAATAAGTACATGAGGTCCTGCTGCAATATCCTCATTCTATTTTCTTTTTTTAATTATATACCGCAACAATAATTATTAAATTAAGTTATTAATTAACAAATCTTAATAATTATTTTTATTAATCAACAAAAATTATTAACTATTAAATCGATTGTTTTTTTTATTTCAGAGTATTAGAAGACAGAAAGGGCCATTATGAACCTTCCACAACAAAAGTACCACACAAAGCCGTCATAAAAGAACAGGAACATGTCCCCCACTTCCAAAGGGTTTCAATTTCTGGGGAAGACACCAGTGGGGTAAGTTTCATCAAAAAAATTAGATTAGTTCCTCTCAAACATTACATAAATTCCTCTCAAACATTACATTAATTCCTCTCAAACATTACATTAATTCCTCTCAGACATTACATTAATTCCTCCCACAAACATAATTACATATTCTAATCTAGCGAACGTATACACGTTATTTTTATTCCCAACTTCGTTATTATCGCATTATGAAGCCCTCGACTCAAAAGAAGCCTTAATAACAGAATAACGAATGACGTAACTGTGTTAATTAGTTCTTTCTCGTACAATCATCCATTAACCCTTCAATTTACAAAACCGAATTGACATAATTTTCCCTTTAATAGAGCAAACGTGGGATTCACTATAAGGTGAACTATTTAATATTCGCATGTATTGTTTGTAGAATATCCAGTCATAGTGAAAGTTTTCGTTTGAAAAGAATTCCGTGTTTAAAAATAATTCCGTGTTTAAAAATAATTTCGTGTTTAAAAATAATTCCGTGTTTAAAAATAATTCCGTGTTTAAAAATAATTCCGTGTTTAAGAAGAATTCCATGTTTAAAAAAATTCTATGTTTAAAAAGAATTCCATGTTTAAAAAAATTCTATGTTTAAAAAGAATTCCATGTTTAAAAAAATTCTATGTTTAAAAAGAATTCCATGTTTAAAAAAATTCTATGTTTAAAACTGAATTCCATGTTTATCGACAAAAAGTTCATTAACAAAAACCTTATTAAGAAAAGAACTTATTGACATCCTTTTCACATTATATTGTTCTCACTTTTTAAAATTGTCATTTTAGAAACTTTCATTTTTAAAACCTTCATTTATTAAAAGTTACCAACGTTAGCGCTATGATTGGATTTTAAATTAAGCTTCAAACCTACCGATCTACTACTCGTCTGCTAAATTGTCTCTTACCCTCCTTTTAACTAACCATTGCTTGGTTCTCGTTTATCAGATTCTCAGTTTTAACGTTTCTTTCTGATCAGGTCCCCCTGGAAGACTTGGAAACAGCCTCGAAGCTCCTTATCCAAGCCCTCAACATCCGGTATCGGTACATGAAGATGTCGCAGCAGTCATTTTCATCGACAGCCGCAAGTTTCATTAATCCTAACGGGGAAGAAAAAACTCAGCATCATGACGAAAGGCAGACCATTGAAGGTAACGAGACTAGATTTAGGCCTTCTTTAAACTCAATGTAAAAATAATATAATACAAATTACGTATTAGTATTATAAATCATCCTATTAGTGTCACAATTTTATTGTTATCACAATTTTATTATTATCAGAATTTTATTATTATTATTACAATTTTATTATCAGAATTTTATTATCATTATTACAATTTTATTATTATCTATCACAATTTTGTGATTACCTCAATTTTATTACTTTTTATTATCATATGTTCATTATTATCATAATTTTATTATTATCACAATTTTATTATTATCACAATTTTATTATTACCTCAATTTTATTACTTTTTATTATCATATCTGTATTATTATCATATCTTTATTATTATCATAATTTTATTATTATTATAATTTTATTATTATCACAATTTTATTATTATCACAATTTTATTATTACCTCAATTTTATTACTTTTTATTATCATATCTTTATTATTATCATAATTTTATTATTATCACAATTTTATTATTGTCATAATTTTAGTATTATCTCAATTTTATTATCACAATTTTATTATTGTCACAATTTTATTATTATTACAATTTTATTATTGTGACATTTATATTATTATCGCAATTTAATTATTGTCACAATTTTATTATTATCGCAATTTTATTATTGTCACAATTTTATTATTATCGCAATTTTATTATTGTCACAATTTTATTATTATCGCAATTTTATTATTGTCACAATTTTAATATTATCGGAATTTTATTATTGTCACAATTTTATGACTACCATAATTTTATTAGTTTAACAATATTATTATTATTACGAATTTTATTATTATCCAACTTATTATTTTCCAAGTAGGGAATTTTGTACATAGTGCACGAAAGCTTTTATAACAGAAGAAAAACCATTTTACTTATTATTCCCCCGATTATATAATATAGTTATCCTTAAGTAGTATATTTGCTTGGGCATGAAATATTCATTCCACCCTTAGATCAGAAATCAGAGCAATTCATCAGAACGAACCCTTCTGTATATGAGATAGAGCAGAAAAGGAGCGATGAAATTATAGAGAGTATCCTTCAGGATAAGGAGGACTTTGAAGGTAACCCGATTTTCCCAAAGGCCAGTGCAGTTTCTCTTTGCTCTTCTTAGAATTCACTGCTTGTGTTCACACGCAATACTACAGTAACCACATGATTAAAACCCGACAAGACAGTACTTCCCCGTTTATATTTTTTGTTAATATTATGGTTGTTTGACTGCTTCTGTTCGTTTAGCTCCTTAGGCAGTATTTTTTTTGTTGCTAAAGTGTTCTTATTACATTCATCACATCAAACGTTTAAAACTGATCGACTCGTAAATCATCTTTATACGATTGAACAGAACGACACGACATAAAAAACTTATGGTGTGTTTGAACGCATATACTAAAACTTGTTGAAAAAATGTTTGCTTTGTTACTGCTTGGGTTAAATTAAAAAAATTAATGTTCATCTTCTTATGTGTAAATAGAACACGGAATTCACCCTCCATCCTGTAGAGAAGACCCTTGGAATATCGAAAATGTGGCTACCACAGAACATTGCTTCAAGCCTATTAAGGGAGTTTTCCACGTTTACGAGAATGAAAACCAGTTGAAGGCGAACAAGGACCTGTCGTACGAATATCCTCAGTTGTCCACTTTTATCACGGATATGAATGTAATGTGCCAAATGATTGCTGATGGACCATTGTGAGTAAAATTGAATAATTAAATGTAAAATAATATACTTTAAATAAGTAATATTTTAAATAAGTAATATTTTAAATAAGTAATATTTTAAATATGTAATATTTTAAATAAGTAATATTTTAAATAAGTAATACTTTAAATAAATAAATTATAATTAACTCTAACTATAAGTAGTTTATCATTAAATCGTATTTCTTCTTCCAGAAAATCATTTTGTTACCGTCGCCTAAGTTACCTATCGTCAAAGTTCCAACTTCACGTTTTACTTAACGAGTTAAGAGAATTGGCCTCACAAAAAGCCGTTCCTCATCGAGACTTCTACAACATTCGGAAAGTAGATACTCACATTCATGCTGCTTCTTGTATGAATCAAAAGCATTTACTCCGATTTATCAAGAAAACTTTGAAAAATCACGCTCTTGAAGTGGTTACCTTGAACAAAGGAGTAGCGATGACCCTCAAGGAAGTTTTTCAGGTACTTAGCTTAGTTTTGTTTCTTTTTATACCTAAATGATTTGTTCCTAAATTCATTAGTCAAATGCTATACACTTGTAGCTCATATGAAAAGAGAAACATTATTTCCTGTATGATTTTTTTAAAAGTACTTCGACAAGAAAAAAGCTTTTTTTTAAATAATTATCTGAATTTCCAGTCAATGAATTTAACAACCTATGACCTCACTGTGGACATGTTGGACGTTCACGCCGACAGAAACACATTCCATAGATTCGACAAATTCAACGCAAAATATAATCCGATCGGCGAGAGCAGGTTAAGAGAAGTCTTTCTTAAGACGGATAACTATTTGAACGGCAAATACTTCGCCCGGATAATCAAAGAAGTTGCTAGTGACTTGGAGGAGTCGAAATACCAAAATGCCGAACTAAGATTGAGTATTTATGGGAAATCTATGGATGAATGGGACAAGCTGGCTAAATGGGCCATTGAGTCAGATGTGTATTCCGATAATATTCGCTGGCTTATTCAAATTCCTCGCTTATTGTAAGTTAATTTCTTTTATAGATAGATTAATTGATAGATAGATTAATAGACAGATAGATTAATAGATATATAGATTAATAGATAGATAGATTAATAGATAGATAGATTAATAGATAGATAGATTAACAGATAGATAGATGTAAAGACAAATGGATTATATCATATGATACAACAAATTTTCATAATGTTGATTATCTTGCGAATGTATTTTCATAATGTTGATTAACCTGCGAATGTTCCTCTGATTAATTTCATTTTCTTTCTAGCGACATCTTTAAACTAAACAAACTGATGTCCAACTTCCAACAAATCTTGGACAACATTTTCCTACCCCTCTTCGAAGTAACAGCTAAACCAGAATCCCATCCCGAGCTATACAAATTTCTTCAATACGTCATCGGTTTCGATTCAGTGGACGACGAAAGCAAACCGGAGAACCCACTATTTGACCATAACATAGCCACGCCCGACAAATGGTCAGAGGAAGAAAACCCTCCTTACGCTTACTACCAATATTATATGTACGCAAACATAACGGTACTCAACCACTTCAGGACCGACAAAGGACTTAATACTTTCGTTTTGAGGCCTCATTGTGGGGAAGCCGGCCCGATTCAGCATCTCGTATGCGGCTACATGCTCTCCGAGAACATTTCCCACGGGTTGCTCCTCCGAAAAGTGCCTGTACTACAATACTTATATTATTTAGCCCAAATAGGAATAGCGATGAGCCCCCTCTCCAACAACAGTCTCTTCCTAAACTACCATCGGAACCCCTTACCTGAATACTTAGCCCGAGGATTAGTAGTTTCCTTGTCGACGGATGACCCGTTACAGTTCCACTTCACTAAAGAACCTCTAATGGAAGAATACAGCATTGCCGCTCAAGTCTGGAAGCTATCGAGCTGCGACATGTGCGAGCTCGCTCGGAATAGCGTTCTCATGTCAGGATTCCCGCACGAGATGAAGCAGTATTGGCTAGGACCCAACTACACGAAAGAAGGAGTCGCCGGGAACGATATTTCCAGAACGAACGTTCCGGATATCCGAGTTGCTTTTAGATACGAAACTTTACTTGACGAACTGTCGAATATTTTTAAGCCTTCAAAAGCTAAGCAGTTTTAAATGAAATTATTTTTAGGAATAAAAAGAGGAAAATACATTATAAAACGGTTGCTACATTACTTTCATTATTAATATTAACGCAGAGTTTAATGCATTTTTTTTTGTTTTGGTTCTAATTTTTATTGTTATTTGTTTTTAAAGGTGTCATTATTTGGATAGTTATTATTTGAGGTGATATTATTTGATCCGTTTCTATTCAAGTTGTTTTTATGTAACAGTTTTTATTTAAACGGTTTTTATGTAAACAGGTTCTATATAAACTGTTTTTATTTAAACAGTTTTTATTTAAACGGTTTTTATTTAAACGGTTTTTATTTAAACAGTTTTTATTTAAACAGTTTATATTTAAACAGTTTTTATATAAACTGTTTTTATTTAAACAGTTTTTATATGAGCTGTTTTTATTTAAATAGTTTTTATACAAACGGATTTTATTTAAACGGAGATTATTTGAAGTTTTTAAATAGTTTTTATTTAAACAATTTTTAAATAGTTTTTACTTAAACAATTTTTATATAAAAAGTTTTTGTTCAAACTGTTTTTTTTTAAAGAGTCATTATTTAAACAGCCATTGTTTAAATTGTTGATATTATTTTAATTGTCGTCTACAATAATATGTAATTCGTTTATAATTAGAGCTCACAATCAGTGTCTTCACATCCCTGAATGTTGTCCTATAAAGAGATACGATATTTTAAACTAGCTTCCGACTTGTTCTATTAACAAACTGTCTTCGTTCGTTACTTTTCGTATGTACAATTATATTTTTTATATTTTTGATAGACGTGCTTCTTGAAACTTGTCGTTGGAGTTGAGGTGATTAACAAAAATGCACTGACCTTAGAATACCAGACCAATAAATGTTTATTGTTGTTAGGGGTTCCCACCTTTCAATAAATGTTATTATTTACGTAATATATTATATATTTATTATGTGATTTAAAAGGAATATTTCAATAAAATATTATTAATATTAATTATATTATTATTATTAATATTCCTGTTATTATTAATATTCCTGTTTCTTATTATTAGTATAGTATTCCTATTATTTCTATACGATTATTTCTGTTATTATTATTATTCTTTGAGAAAGGTATTTATTTACATATTATTTGTGTTTCGTGAATGTTTGTCTCTGAAAACCCATTGCGGTTTTTATAAACTAATCTTGTCTAGTTGTGAATTAGCCTTATTTTATAAGAGATTCCGCTTTTATTAATTACGTAATTAATAAATGCGGAATCTCTTATAAAATAAAGCTAATTCACAACTAGACAAGATTAGTTTATAAAAACCGCAATGGGTTTTCGGAAAGAAAGGACTATAAACCCAAGATTATAGAAATACTTATTATTATTATATAAGTCCAAGAATATACAAATATTTATAAAAATATAGGTATACGTGGTAATAAGTCTGCATGTATATGATAATAAGTATACGTGTACATAGTAATAACCATATCTGTACACGGCAAACCGTACTTTTTCACGAGAGTTAGCCAGATTATAATAATTATTATAAAACATAATTAAAATAAAACACTTACCAATACTACATCTATTTTAGACTTCAGCAGGTGATCATTCCGGAAGCTTCAAGTAAACGATTTCACACATAAAAGTAGGAAATAAAACATTAATACTAAAGTACCACAAGAGCACTGAAGTAACACCAAACACTGAAGTAACACCAAACACTAAATTATCACTAAGCACTAAATTATCACTAATCACTAAATTATCACTACAAACTAATCCAAAACAAACATTAAATGAACACAAAGTAAAATATATCACAACAGACAAGTTGAGAAAACAAACAATCATTACAGGAAACAAATGAAGTAAAATTGAAAATCAAATCTCCCAGAGAGCAACGCGCGAGCAGGCTGCCACCACAAAACTCCCCAAAATCTAGTTCCGCTATCCAATCTTGGTGATATTTCGCGTCGTTATGTTGACGGTCTCATCAGTTGCTCCATGATAGCGGAAGATGACAGACCACAGCTGTTTTATCAAAATAAACGCAACTTATAAAGTGTACAAATGATTTAAGTGAGGATTCTGAATATTTCGAAAGAGTCAATTAAAAACTAACCCACGATGGCTTCGGTAAAAGTAGCAGTTCGAGTTCGACCCTTTAACCAGAGGTAATAGAATGACATAGAATGCTTCACTGCACATTTGTAACAATAGATTCATTTAGTACAATGAACTGTTCATTTTTGTATTAATGCTACCTTTACTTTCACAGGGAAATCGATTTGGAAACAAAGTTGATCATTCAAATGCGCGGAAAAACAACAGGAATTCTCAATTGCAAGGTTAGTTTATTTTTGTCGTTACGTGTCAAAACAAAAATAAAGCGTGGGCGTACATGCCATTTCCTTTCGTTAAATCGTTGAATGGTTAAATCTTTTTGTGCACACTTGGCCAAATCTTTTTTTATTTATACGCTTTTAGTTATTGCAAATTACGTATTAAATATTGAGATGAATTATGATTTTATACCAGGTTGATTTTATTATTATTCGGTTATTATTATTATTATAAAGAACTATTGTGCTACTGTATGTTAACCAATTATCGTGTGTCATATACATAAGTAATTAGCGAAAGAGGCTTGAAGTCATTGACTCGATTATGTATTCAAAACAGATTGAAATAGCATCAAAAGCTAATGGACTTGCGAAAAACATCTTGTTTCAATGTTGAATGTTAAAATTTACGATTTAAGATTTGGTACTGGATTTTTTTTTTATATAAATGTTCGTAAATTAATTATTGTCGCTATTAAATGAATTAAAATAAACGAAAATCAAACTTTAAGAGAATAGTACTATTAAAATAGTATTATTTAAAAGCAATTTAAAAAGCGAACCTAACCTCAATTCACTGAGCACCATGTGTTTTTTTTTGCATGGCTTGCCTGATCACATGTTTTAAAACTCAACTATAGTTGAGTTTAGGATTTGTTCTTTAGAATGTATAAAATAAATAGGACGTTTTCTTTTTTTTTGTATATTTTTTTATGTTGATAAAGTTTGTCTTAGTTTCTTTATACAGGTTCTTAATGAACGTAATAATTGATATCTGCTTATAAATTAAATATTTCTTGAATTAAATATTTCTGGAATTAAATATTTCTTGAATTAAATATTTCTTGAATTAAATATTTCCTGAATTAAATATTTATACAGGTGAAATATTTTAGATATCGTGGTTCAAATATTTGGGTTTTACCACTAATCATTTGAGAACGTTAATCTTCCTGTACAGATATGTGCAAACATAATATTGTCACAATTTATAAATAATCCAACATCATAAAATCTTATCACTTTGATGTAGGTTCCGACAATTAAACCTTTTATGATAATGTCCTTTTATGGTATGTCCTTAGATTATATGCCGTCATATAGTATAATTTATATGCGGTTTAATGCCTTTTATGATTATTAAAATTATCTCTAACTGCATTAGTCACAAATCTATTGGACAATGTTCTATCGCATTTTTTAAGTAGGAAAGTGAACTATTCTCTAGACAGTTTTTTATTAATTTTTGGACATGTACTTCAAGTTTAAGTACAACTTTATTAATCAATCCTCTTTATTTTTTGTTATTATTAGTTATCATGTTCAATCAATCTTGAGATAATGATTATATAATTATTGTAGTAATCTAATACACATAACAGTTTTATTTTTAAAATATTTACTTAAGTATGTGCTTAAATTAATAAAAATTATAAAAACAATGTGTGTTGAATCCCAGTAGGAAGGTTATATTTATGTGGATAAATAAAATAAGTTATTCCTACTTATTTGTTTATTAATCGCACTTAATAAATAAATAAGTAGGAATAATTTATTTTATTTATCCATATAAAAACAATAATAAGTAGGTATAATAAGTAATAATTTTGTATGATTTCTTGGGAATTAGCCCGGTAATTAATTAAATATGCTTTTCTTCTGTTTTGAAACATTTTATTCTAAGTAGATATAATTTATTTGAACCTTCCGATCATTCATTGTAAGACTTTAATTATTATTTAACTAATAAGGCACTAAAAAATTTTATTTAACAAAAATATATATGTGTAATGAAACTCTTTTCAGGCGAACACAAGGGATGAGAGCATCAGATACAAAGAATTCACATTTGATAAATCTTATTGGTCACATGATGCAATTTCTCCAAATTTTGCATCCCAAGAACAGGTTTATAACGATTTAGGAACCGAAGTCGTGGATTGCGCTTTTCAGGGTTATAATGCCTGCATGTTCGCTTATGGGCAAACTGGAAGTGGCAAAACGTTTACTATGATGGGGTCACCTGTAAGTTACTTTTAAATTTAAATATTAAATGCTTTTGCTTTTTTTTTAATATTCAATTCTTCGATTTTTTTTTAATATTCTATTCTTTGATTATTTTTAATATTTAATTTTTCGATTTTTTTTAATATTCAATTCTTCGATTTTTTTAAATACATATTCAATTCTTCAATTTTTTTAATATTCAATTTTTCGATTTTTTTTTAATATTTAATTCTTCAGTTTTTTTTGATATTCAATTCTTCAATTTTTTTTAATATTCAATTCTTTGATTTTTTTTAATATTCAATTCTACGATTTTTTTAATATTCAATTTTTAAATTTTTTTTAATATTCAATTGTTCGATTTTTTTTAATATTCAATTCTACGATTTTTTTTAATATTCAATTCTTCGAAATTTTTTGATATACAATTCTTTGATTTTTTTTAATATTCAATTCTTCGATTTATTTTAATATTCAATTCTTCTATTTATTTTAATATTCAATTCTCCGATTTTTTTTAATATTCAATTCTTTGATTTTTTTTAATATACAATTCTTTGATTTTTTTTAATAATCAATTCTTCGATTTTTTTAAATACATATTCAATTCTTCCATTTTTTTTAATATTCAATTCTTCCATTTTTTTTAAATATTCAATTCTACGATTTTTTTAAATATTCAATTCTTCAATTTTTTTTAATATTCAATTCTTCGATTTTTTTAAATACATATTCAATTCTTCGATTTTTTTTTATATTCAATTCGATTTTTTTTATATTCAATTCTTCGATTTTTTTTAATATTCAATTCTTCTACTTTTTTTATATTCAATTCTTTGATTTTTTTTAATATTCAATTCTTCGATTTTTTTTAATATTCAATTCTTCGATTTTTTTTAATATTCAATATCTTCAATTTTTTTTAATATTAAATTCTTCGATTTGTTTTTAAATTTCAATTTTTCAATTTTTTTTAATATTCAATTCGATTTTTTTAATATTCAATTCTTCGATTTTTTTTAAATATTCAATTCTTCGATTTTTTTTAATATTCAATTCTTTGATTTTTTTTAATATTCAATCCTACGACATTTTTTAATATTCAATTTTTCAATTTTTTTTAATATTAAATGATTATAATTGTTATAAATAATTATAATTATTACAAATAATTATAATTATTACAAATAATTATAATTATTATGAATAATTATTACATTTATATCTAACTTTTTAGGATAACCCTGGTTTGATTCCTCGCATTTGCAAGGCCCTCTTCGAGAAAATGTCCATAGATTCTAAAAGAGGTACGAGCCACCATGTTCAATGCAGTTATTTGGAAATATATCAAGAACGAGTCGCTGATTTGTTACGAGGAAGAGATATGACTTCTTTGAAAGTTAGGGAGCATCCGAAAAAAGGGCCTTACGTACAAGGGTTGACTACTTGTTTGGTCACAAACTATGGTGACATTCAAGAGTGCATGAACAAGTAAGTCTTGCATTAAAATATGCTAATTTTTTTATTATTAATTAAATAATATTTAGTGTATACTAATTGGCTTCATGTCAATACGCTTTAAGTTAATGAGCTTTAAAATCTAATAAATATACCTCAAAAAGTAGATGTAGACTTTTACTTGAAATTTTTCTTTAACGGTCAATATTTCGATGTTATTGTAATCATAATTAAATAATAATATAATGTAAAATAATAATAAATATATATATTTTTTTATTTAATAAAAATAGTAATATTAATGTAATTTAAAAATAAACATTATAATTTTAACTATCAGTACTAATTTAATTTTTCTTCATAGGGGAAACTCCCATAGAACAACGGCAGCCACAAACATGAACGATGTTAGCAGCAGAAGTCACGCAATATTCACAATCACTTTCGTCCAAGCAGGCTATTGCGATGGCGTTCCGAGCGAAACCGTGTCCAAGGTAAATTTAAGTTAAACTTGACAAAAATACCTAATACAACATCAATCAATTTTGACACATTATTACGAATTTACGATACTTTATTATGAATTTACGATATTTTATTAATAATATAACTATTGAATAACATTTATAATTTTATTAACATAACTTATATTGAAGTGTGTTTAACCAAAATCTTTGGTATAATTTATATCGAAGTGTACCTAACTTATGGAAGTGTACCTAACTTATCGAGTGTACCTAACTTATCGAAGTGTACCTAACTTATATCGAAGTGTACCTAACTTATCGAAGTGCACCTAACTTATCAAAGTATACCTAACTTATATCGAAGTGTACCTAACTTATATTGAAGTGTACCTAACTTATATTGAAGTATCTAATTATAAATATTTCTCCTAGATTCACCTAGTAGATTTGGCAGGAAGCGAGCGAGCCGATTCGACAGGTGCCACCGGAGATCGCCTCAAAGAAGGAGCCCACATAAACAAATCACTCGTTACCCTAGGATCTGTAATATCGGCTTTAGCCGAACTCTCATCGAACACCAGCAAAGACCAAAACGGCAGAAAAAGCTTTTTCATTCCGTACCGTGATTCAGTGCTCACATGGCTGCTCAAAGACAGCTTAGGGGGCAACTCTAAGACCATAATGATCGCGGCTATAAGTCCAGCGGATTGCAATTATGGCGAGACTTTAAGTACATTACGGTACGCGAACCGAGCAAAGAATATAATCAACAAACCTACGATTAACGAAGATCCTAATGTGAAACTCATTCGCGAGCTCCGAGACGAGATTAGCAAACTTAGAGCTCTTATGTTTAACGAACATCGAACAGATATGCTCGCTCAGTTACAAGCAAAGGAGGCACGAGAAAAAGAATTAACGGAAGAATGGGCCGGGAAGTGGCGAGAAGCTCAGGAGATTTTGCGAGAACAAAAGGCTTTGGGGCTCAGGAAGGCCGGTCCGGGAGTGGTTTTAGATTCTGATCGGCCACATCTCGTGGCGATCGACGACGATCCTTTAACGACAGGCGTCACACTTTTTCATTTGAAAGAAGGCATCACGACAATCGGCTCGGATGATTCCGGGAAACAGCAAGACATAGTACTGCGTGGATCTGGAATGGAGGCGGAACATTGCACTATTAATTTGGAGAACGGCGTCGCTACTTTAGAGCCAAAGGCGGGGGCACAAGTTTGGCTCAATAATGTGCTTATAGAGACACCTGCTCGACTTTCTCAGGGTTGCATTATATTTCTAGGTCGAGCACATGTTTTTAGGTGAGAGGAAAATAGGTTTTTATATTTTATTTTTTTTATTTTATTTTTTTTATATTTTATTTTTCTTATTTTATTTTTTTATATTATATTTTTTTATATTCAACTTTTTTATATTTAATTTTTTTATATTCAATTTTTTTATATTCAACTTTTTTATATTCAATTTTTTTATATTCAAATTTTTTATATTCAATTTTTTTATATTCAATTTTTTTACATTCAATTTTTTTACATTCAATTTTTTTACATTCAATTTTTTTACATTCAATTTTTTTACATTCAATTTTTTTATATTCAATTTTTTTGTACTCAATTTTTTTTCCTAGTTAATTTTTTATATTTCATTTTTATAGTCAATTTTTATTACCATTTTAATAATTTTTTTAAGATTTATTTATTACATTTAAAATTATATACATTTAATTTGATAAATGTTTCATCATCTTGTTATTAACATAGAACCTTTCGTACAGTCTTCTTATAATTTAATTTTTTTATATTTCTGCAGATTTAATGATCCTGTAGAAGCCGCAGAGCTTCGAAAAGGTGAGCGAGTTCATAACCTATCGCGACTAAGTTTATTGAGCTGGTCGACTCCTGATCTTGCCGCATCTATAGAAAATTTACCTCCGTAAGTACCATTAAATACCTAAATAATAATTTTAGTGTGTAGATTATATTTGGGGATAATACTAGTTGGGGGTAATAATAATAGGTGGGGTAATAATAACAATAAACAAATATATAAATATAAGTGAACTGTTTATTAAGTGGACAACAATGGAACCAAAATTTTTATCCACATAATAGAAGTGCCCGAAATATACTTGTATTATAGCAGAAAAATACACTTTTGTAATTTGTGTCAAGGATGTATACGACCGTTTGTAAGTTTGGTTGCCTATACGGGTACATATTCCCTCTAGGCGTGTTTAAATGGTCCTCTATCATAAGTTTATTTATAATATTTTCGCAATACTTGCCGCACTAAGTTAAAGTTTTTGATATAGAAATTGTAATTTTATTAGTAGTATCTGCTATAATAGATATAACATTGAAATGGTTTTAATATAGGCATGGCATTATATAGGCAGGTCACAATCTATTTCGTAATTGTCACATCCAAGTTTGCTTTAATTTTTAAATAATCCTGCTAAAATAAATAAAAAACCAATATTTGTAATTTGACTTCTCAAATGTATTTAAACAAGAAAAATCTGATTTTTAAAAATAATTTAAAACTGTTTTGCAAAGAAACTTGAGACAAATTATTGAGGAATCATTAAGAAAATAAATGGCGTCAAAGAGTAAAAGCACTTTTGTTTGAATGCTGAAACAAATTGAATGTTCGAAAGACTGGCATTAAGAATTGTCTGTAAATAAGAGGTCCACTAATAAAAATTTGTCCGTTATAAGAGATGTCACTGTAATAATAATAATAATAATAGCGAAAAAAGAAATGGTAACAATAGAAAAAATATGAATAACAATAGAAATAAAAATAGGAATGATAACAGAAACAAAAATAGGAATAATAATAGAAACAAGAATAGGAATAATAATAGAAACAATAATACAAGTATTAATAGCAACAATAATAGAAGTATTAATAGCTACAAAAATTGGAATAATAAGAGGAACAAAAATAGGAATAGTAATAGAAATAATAATAGAAAAAGTAGTAACATTAATGAGTATATATTATAAAGAAGTAGTTAAAAATGTAAAGCAAGGAATACTTACCAAATTTACGTATTAATGCAAATAACAAATATAAACATGTATATTTAATTAATTTGTAATATACTTGTATCTTACTAACTAACCCATAATAGGAAATGTAGGAAGAGCAGCGTTGGATTTAGAACCCATTGTAGTTCCTTGATTTTCTTTACATTTTCAACACAATTCTAATAAAGACAATCGTCAGTGTGCTTAATTTCTTGGAAAAATATAGATTAGCCGACGAACAGGATAGATCAGTTTTTGAATCCCAGAGGTTAACTCTAGTCAAAGAGAAAGAAAATTTCGAGAAGGAGCAGGAGGAATTCGAGAAAAGGCGGAAGTCCTTGGAAGAAGCTCAAGCTAAGTTAGAAGTTGAGAAAATGGAAATGGAGAGAGAACATGCCGAGCAGGTGAGAAAAATTATGACGCTAGAATTAAAAATTAAGTTTCAAGAAGTAAAAATTAAGTTGCAAGAATTAAAAATTAAGTTACAAGAATTAAAAATTAAGTTATAAGAATTAAAAATTAAGTTACAAGAATTAAAAATTAAGTTACAATAATTAAAAATTAAGTTACAAGAAGTAAAAATTAAATTACAATAATTAAAAATTAAGTTACAAGAATTAAAAATTGAGTTACAACAATAAATATGATACAAGAGAAAAAGTTATGAGACATAAAAAAATATTAATGTTATTTCACGGACAAACAATTTTAAAGAATGATTGACACACCCACATTCCCACTCCGTTCAAACCATAACACTTTTGAATCAGTTATCACTTTAAACACAAATTCTCCATGTTTATCAGCGCCTTTTTATCAAAATCTCAAGATATTTCAAATATAGAAATCATTATCTAAAGGAGGCGAATTTTATTTTTATCACCACATGCTTAAAAACAAACATAATTAAGAAAGTTTACCAGACTATTCCGCAGCAGTGATAAGAACGCTATTGAATGTTAATTTGTGTACCTTATCTCTACCTGTCTCCAAATCTACTTAATGTCTCATTATTGTTTACGGTCTGATTTATAGACGATCCTTATCAAATATAATTTTAAAAATTGCCAGTCTGCTTACAACTCATGACCGCACTAGTTCTAGTTGATAAATTTCATATGTGTTCAAAATGCTACATGAAATTCTGCTCGGTTTAATGGCCTTTACATTCTTGGTCCTCGTGTCCATGTTAGTTCTAAACATAACTGCTTTGTTTCGATAACTCATTATTTATAAATAAAACGTGCAACAAAATCGTTTGTACGGATTATGGAGAATTTGTGGTGAGGTCCCAAATGAAGAAAGTAATATAAATACGTGTAGTAACATATTTTCAGTATATATATAAATTTAAAATTATTAATATTAAGCTTATTAATATTAAGCTTATTAATATTAAGCTTATTAATATTAAAGTTATTAATATTAAGGCTATTAATACTAAAATTTTAAATTGTTTATTATAAAATTTAAAATCATTAATATTAAATTTTTAAATTATGTATCCGTTTTGTGCCAGGCCCGCCAACTTCAGGAAAACTGGCGTAACCTGACAACACAGCAAAAACACCGTGAGCAAGAACTTCAGGAAAAGGAGAAGGATCTCATACAGCAACGAGAAGAGTTAGAGAAGGAGAGGAAAAAGATCCTCGGTGAAGTAAGTCGAAAAGTTAAATCAATCCTCTTCTACTTTTTCACCTTTTTTCTGAAACAACTCTGTTGGTACAATTACCAGTAAAAAGAAACCCTGTGCAATCATTCTGTGATTATGCGCTTTAAACAATTTTTTTTTTGTTATGATTATTACTTTGTCCATTAGGTTAGCAATAAAACATTTCTTCAGTATTACACTTATTTCTCCTCTTCTCTGTTTATTTTTTCATTGTTTATGTATGTATTCATTTGGTATTTATTTTATTTAGATAAACGAAGAATGTAGGTGCATGCAGGAGGCAAAGACCGATTTTTTAATTAAATTAAAAAATTGCAGTCAATTTGTCGCAGCGCACATTCATGACTTCTCCTTTCCTGACCTCCATAGTAGAACAGTTTTTCAGGTATTTTTATTTTGTTTTATTTAATTTTAAGTTGTTGTGCTTTATTTTTATGTGGTATGAGGCATGAAGTACATTAAACTAAATGTAATTCCATGTAAATGCAATTCGATTTAAATGTAATTCAATGAAAATGTAATTCAATGTAATTGTAATTCAATCTAATTGTAATCAACTTTGTAATCCTTATAAGTATGTAATAACTTGTTTTTGTATATTTATTTTATTTGATGTACTTTATTTAAGAAGATCAAATCTGACAAGTGCTACAGCTATTAATCTGTTAATTAAGCTATTAATTGATTTTATAGTTGTAATTAAATTCCAATCTTACTTTTAGGATTTGGTCATGAAATCCGAGGTGAATTCCTTGTCGGATGCCGAATCGGATTATTTGGTTGATCTGCTGAATGGTGCGAAAGGTCAAACAAATATTCAGGATCTAGTTAATCAACATGTATGTATTCTGCATTAGAATTGCTAAAAAAAATCTGATCTGCTTCAATTTCTATAAAGATGACATACTGTGCATGAATACAGAAATCTAAACAGAAATAAAAAGTTAATTTAATAATAAAAAATAAAACGATATTAAAAAATAAAATGATAATTAAAAAAAACAATAACAAAAAATAAAATGATAACAAATAAAAGAATAATGCAATTAAAGTAATAAAGCAAATAAACTAATAAAGTATGAAACCAAATTGCATGTGAAATTTGACAAGATCTTAATAACTAGCTTCTCAGGATGCACCAACTTTTTTTTTTACCTTTGCAACATTTTCTCCTAAATCCAAAAAATAAAAACAGTTCGCATGTGGTACAGCTTTTTGTGGGTCATAATGCTGTATTATAAATATGTAGCTAATGTTAAAATTGTAGAGGCAAGAACTTGCCGAACTTCAAGCAGAGCTCGAAAGGAGAGTACAAGCTTTAGCGGAGCGGCGAAATGCTGTTGAAAAATTGGATAGAAAATTAGTAGGTTTAGTCGATGAGCAAATGGAATTGTCGATAACATCGAATAACGAAGATTTACAAAAATTGAAACAGTCTCTAGCATCTCGAACACAGCAAGAATTACGAGAAATCGAACAAAGGAAACAGGCGTAAGTTCTACAATTTTTTTTTTATAATCAATTAAATAAAATTAAATAATATACACAAAATATAGTTAATGAGTGTTTTCTTTTTACCGATATTTTCTTTTTCAGTTTATCATTGAATTTGAAACGAATAAATTCAGCTCAAAGTCCGAATTCCTTAGATACAAACTACACGAGTAGTTTAGAACATGGCACTTTAAGTAGCGATACATATCATACAGCAGCTAGTGCATGTTCGACACATTTGCTGCTCCCTGAAGGCTTAGATCAACTTATGAGCGATAGTGGAGTTGAATTAAGGCCATCTTCAAGGCCGCTAGACGAAAGCGATTTGTCAAGCAATGAAGATTACAAGGCGATGTGCAATCCTGAATATAGCGTAAATATGACAAATAATACTAGTGCTATAATTATAAATGTTAAATTAAAGGTATGAAATGATTGAATTTTTTTATTTATACATATTTAGGGAGTGGGAAGCGACACTCAATCAACTAGTTCGATTGAAAATCATTCACCTGTGATTAGGAAACGAAGGCGAGACCACGAAGCTCTGCGTCGATTAGCACAACGATTGACTCAGCAAAAGCAATTGATTATTCGGAGTCTCGATTCGCATTGTCCTAAGCCTCAGTTGGATGTCCAAATAGCTGTAAGGAAAAGTTTTTTGTTAACAATGAATTTAATTTTATACTTACCCAAAACTTTTGTAATTACTCAAAAGTTTCATACTTACGTAAACTTATCTTATGTACCCCAATCGTTCATACTTACCCCAAATGTAATGTTAAACTAATATCATAGTTCACATTGAATTTTCTTTGTGATTCACGATTACTTATCCGCATTTATTTAATCATATCTCACTGTCAATGATAAACCGGTTTTTGCGCAAATTTAGGTAAAACAAAAAATATTATCGTACTCTAGTTATCTCCACTAGATAATTATGATTTATTAGTCATAGAACACCTTTTATTATTCATATGCACAAAAGGATTTAATCTTTTTAAATTACATTTTTATATGTATTGATTGGACATTCTAATTTAATCGTTTTACAGAATTTGCAAGAGCTGCAAAGGCAATACATGTCTCTGAAAATGGGTTCGCCTTCTGTACTTTCCCCGGCAGCCGAACATCCCCTTCAAGATTTAGATAGTCCGAGCCCTAGTCCAGTTAGGCCCTTACATACAGGGTCTACATCGGCTCTATATTCTCCTCCTTTACCAGTAAGTATGAGAATATACATATAATAGAAAACCGAATATATAACTATAATACTGAAATTATTTATTTAAAATTTAATTAAAATTAATTAACTACTCCCTCTATCCAGAAATAAGTTTCCAATTTCAATTGTTTTTTTTTCTTCTAAACTTAAGTAAAGGAGACTTTGGTTTTAAAAGTTGTACTGCCATTGTTTTATGCAAGCTGTTAGCATTTGTTTAAACATTTTCTTCTTCAAGCATTTTGTTTAACCATTTTGCTTGTTCAAGCATTTTGCTTATTCAAGCAAATTGAGGATAGACTGAATTTTAATCTTGATGATACTCTATAATTTTATATTTATAAGTTTGATTTATTTTCATAATTTTCCTAAAATATTAATTTTTGAAATCCAATACTTATTTCTAGACAAAGGGAGTATTTAATAATTTATGTAAAACTATATTATTTAATAATTTTTGTAAAATTTAATTATTTAATAATTTATGTAAAATTATATTATTTAATAATTTATGTAAAATTATATTATTTAATAATTTATGTAAAATTATATTATTTAATAATTTATGTAAAATTATATTATTGAATAATTTATGTAAAATTATATTATTTAATAATTTATGTAAAATTATATTATCCAATAATTCAAATGAAATGATTAATTAAATTTTCAGTTAAACAGGAACTCCATGTCTTACATGTCCATGTACAGATCAATGCCTTCAATAATAACCGAAGGGGACAACGATTCAATTGTCAGCATCGGAAGTTATTTTATCAGAGGCACTGGAACGAAAACTCATTTTCAATATGAGGTTCGGATATGTACTTGTGATGAACGGTGGACCGTCTTACGACGATATAGCCGATTTAGAGACCTACATCTCGCTATGAAGCAACGTTATGGCGAACAGGTACTTATTGGTTTTGTTTCAAATATACACAAGTCAAATTAAAGTTCTTTGAGTCCATGCGGAGTATTGATTAAGGAAAGGATAGACAAATAATCTTAATCCGCAAACAGGATTTATTCCTCATGTTTAATAAATCCTGTTTGTGGATTAAAAGTATTTGTTTATCCTTTTCATAATAAGTCAAATTATTGCATTATGCTACGTTACATGGGAGATAGGACGATCTTATGTAAATGTATGCAATCTGTACAGTTAAATCATAGATAAATCAAATTATACTACCACACACCTTAGGCAACCCTTGACATTTCTAATGAAAACTTTCAGATGAGCTATCTAGATATTTGTTGTTTAAACCTTGGCTGACACCTCTTTAAGAGCCAAGAACAGTTAATTTTTACCGATGTAAACATTGATACCCCTTTACGTCTATATTCCACATTCCAAACTCTATATTTGCAACATAACTCTTCTAATACACTGTCTCTTATCATCACGAGAGAAAGATACTATAGTGATACTAGCGAGCGAGGTAAATTGATTTGGCAAATCAGCATTTTTAATCGCAAGCATATTACTATCATTAGTTTTATTTCTTTTTCTTGACTTCTTGTATTTATGTTTGATTTTCTTTTGGGTATTAGGACTATTTATAAATAAAATTAGTTAAATCTTCCCAATTTCGTTTATCTATGTGCATAAACTTCTTCTGGGGGTGTGTTTATTAAGAAATATTAAACAAATTTCCTATTGGAGAAGTTTATATACTAAACAATCGAAACGTTAGCAATTTTATTTATAAATAGATCTAATGGCAAATAGAAAAATCATACAAATTACATATTGATATACCTAAATCAAGAAAATAAAAAATACCTGTATATCATACACATTACTATCAACAAAATAAAACAAAAATTTTAAAATTCATCTATCTTGAGTAATAATTTTTGGTTGATTTTTTAAGTATGTCTGATTGCGGAGTATACTCATAAAATATGTGGGGATGACATAATTAACAACGGATTTTTTATAATGCCCCATAAATTTCAATAAATCAATGAATCTCCTATTATTTTTTTAAGAACTTGCATCTTTACGAAACTGGTGAATTAATAATATAGTCGCGAAAAGGCACATAAACGAAACATGTTTTTTATTTTAGGTTTTTTTGTATAACGTTTTCACATTTTATTGATTTATATTGATTGCTACTTTTTATCGGGAATGTATTAAATTTAAAAAAATAACATAAACGTTGAATAGTTCAAACAATTATAGAGTAAACCCAAAGAGAGAAGTGTGAGGTGACGTCATAACTGCCTGCCCCAAAAATCATTAGCGCTCCTAAAAGAAAGAAGAATACCGAAATTTTAATTCCAATATTCATTAACATAACATAATATTAAAATTTTGATATATTGTCGCAAATTGTAGGAGTACCAATTATTTTTGTCTCAGATAGTGATGACGTCACCTCACACTTCTCTATTTGCATTTACTCTACTACTTTTAAATCATAAATAAATAAAGAAGCTACTTTGACATATGTTTTATAAATGTAATATTTTACTCTTTCAAGCTTGAGAAAATAATCATCTCCTTTCCATTTTTATAAAATAAAAACTAGACACACCAAGATTACTCATAAGCAAAAAAAAACAGCAATAGACCAAATATGAGACAAATACGATACAACTAGAAGTGCAGGTGTTTAACTACCACATACAAGTCTGTGTTATATGAAATTAAACGTTGCCAAATCAATTCCTATACATATTTCTTGCAATTCAACACAACTCTTTGTAATGTAAACGTAAAAGTTAACTTTTAATTCCTAAGTTTATTATAAATATTATAACAAATTCATATCTACATTTTTTGAATTGTTAGATTGTCGGTATCCCGAGTTTTTTTTAATATAAAGAAAAACATATATTTTTTCTTAAAAAAAAATTTTAAAAAAAGGGTTTCATATCGACAATCTACCTTAAGAAAAAAATTGTTTGCCGATTTTTAATTTAAAAAAAATCAACGGTGACCCTATACTTTTAAAAGTTATAAAATATGTACGCTTCCTGGCTCTTAAGTGTGTATATTGATTTGATACTTTCATGAACAAGCATACACTACAATAAACGGACAAAATTAATGGTCGGTTACAAGAAAAAAGTTAAAATTAACAAAAAGTTAGCGCTAAGCCAAGTACACAATACTTATATTACTACTAATTTATTTATTGCTAGATCTAACATTCTGTTATATCTCTCGTTTTTAAAATCTTCTTACCTAAGATGACACTGAAGTTGGCAGTGTTATAGAACTTCCTGTGACTAATAATAATGTTGACAGCACTGAATACTTGCTATTGGTTGGCATTTTAATTGTGATTATGCCCAAAGTAGCATAGACTTGTGGTAGCAATGAAAGATAGACAATGAAAACGAAAATACATACATATGTACAAGTATAAAAGATGAAAGATGATGATATAATGATTTGTTCAATAGAAAATCAATTTTAACATATTTTTCAAACATTTAATAAAAATTAAAATTTACTTTTCAAAAACACATATACATTTTTTATCAAATTGTGATTTTCAGCAATTTTTATTTTTCTAATTTTCTGGGTAACTATATGTTTAAGTATAAAAGATATGTAGATTATAATAATACTGGTCAACAGTGATTTTGTTGCCCTTGATATGACAATTTTTATAAAACTTCTGGTTTATTAATTTGTCGAGAAAACGTTTTCTCAGCAATTATATAACTTTTTGTATCACTTTAATATAATAAGATTGCTTTACAACCTGCGCCTATTTGGGGTGTATAAGCGTTATATAAGGGTCGAATAAACGTTTTCAAGACATTCTCATAAAACTTCTGGTTTATTAAATTGTCGAGAAAACGTTTTCTCAGCTATTATATAACTATTTGTGCTACTTGGGAATGGTTCACTATAAAGTTAAATTTAACATATTTTTCAAACATTTGATAAAAATTAAAATTTACTTTTAAAAAATCAAAAGATAATAAAATAATATTTGGATAAAGAAAAATATAAATTGTTTAACCGCTTAATGCACAGCTCCGTGACATACACGGGCGGCATATACTTGCAGAATTGTGCAGCTCCGTGAACGTCACGGACACAACATATTTTGTTCGTTCAAATATTACAACTTCGTATATATATATATAATTTTGAAGTCTTGGATTACTTTCAATTATTTTTTGATAACGATCTAGTAAATTTATTGGTCTCCGAATCTAACCGTTATGCAGAACAAGAGCCGAGAAAATCTTCCGACGTTTTGTCGCCAATAACAATAGATGAGATACAAATTTTGTTATGTATCAATATTATGCAAGGAATAATTAGAAAACCAGAAGAAAGGATGTTTTGGGCGACCAAAGCACCCTGGACTATTACAATTAACGGAAAGACATTTTCCCGATTTTATACCCCCGACAGAAAAAAAAAAGGCTGTTCCGTACAGAAACTGCGCGGTATGTTGTTCAAAAAAGGACACGAGTGGAAAGAAAATTAAAAAAGAGATGAGGTATTGGTGCGGTGAATGCAATGTTGGACTTTGTGTTGTGCCGTGTTTCAAGATATATCACACAGAATTAAACTTTTAATGCATTTTTTCAGCATAAACTTGTCAACAGTAATATAAATTATCAGTTTCAGCACAAAAAAAAAGATTTTTTTTTACCCCTAACTAATAAAAATACTGTGCATTAAGTGGTTAAGAGAAGCATACTTTTTTATCGTACGTCAACAATAAATAAATATGAGAAGGAATATTAAATCTATCAAAAATAGGAAATTTCTAATTCTTCAATTATTGTAATCGAAACCCCCGAAGAAGTTTTCAAAATAAAACGAAATGTAGGACAAACTATATAAATCCAATTCATAGACCTAATACCCGAGAAGAAAAATAAAACTAAATTATTTACATGAATCTCCTTCTTTTATATACATATTTTAATAATAATCCTCAATAAAAATCTTAAAACCAACTTAATTTACAAGGTGGCAGCCCTATCGTTTCCCTCCCGACAATGGTTCGGAAACTCTCGGGAATCAGTGGCTCAATCAAGGAAGCGACAGCTAGAGATCTACCTAAGAAGGCTTATCGAAACCTGCAAAAACCACCCCGAGTGCCCTTTGGCCTACGAAGGCGCCATAACTAGAGCGACTTTACTAAAATTCTCGCCGTTCTTCAGGAAAGGAGTGTTCGAGAACGGCAAGTACGGAACGGGTTAGCAATCAATACTTTATTATGTCCTATTTATAATATTTTACATTTGTATTATAAGCGTTAATATTTAATTACTTTTATTATTTAATGGTAAAAGGGTGAAGACTGCACTTTCCGTCTGACATTTGGTGTAAAATTCACGACTTAGTGCTGCTCTTAAAGCACGTCATGAACAATTTTGTGTGAATTCTACGCCAAAAGATTTAGAGCACTAATTATATTTAAAAGGCCAGTTAAACGATACTTAAATAACGATGATCGTTAAATATTTATTGGAAAATTGACTCTTCAGTGATATTTTATTTGCTGTGTTTTGCCTGCAATTTTTGACAATCTGACTTGTTTCCTCTACTAGTTTTTAGGACCGAATTATTATTCATTATTTCCCGGGACTAATTCACTTTTTAGCTTTTTATATAGTCAATTTTAGTTGATAGCAATAATAAGTATAATTCAAACAAGTTCTTACTCGATAACTAATTACTATTAGGGCAGAAGTAAAAATAAAATGCTCAAAAAATATACTCTTAGTTAAAAAAAACATTTCCTTTCGTTTGCTTGATTATATTATTTGTATTTTAAACAATTGTTTTATCAATTGAAATAATTATTTCATTAAATAATTTTATTAAATCAAAAAATATTTATAGAATACTTATTTTAACGAAATCAAATGAACCATATCTAGATCAGAAATATACCAAGCAGAAACGGTGGTTAAAATTATATACCAAAAATGCAAAAGCAGGCTGCTCATAGAACGCTACTATTTGATACAACTAGCAACTAATTTATAACCAAGGAAAAAATATAAACAAAACAATAAATATAAACAAATGAGTAAATATAAAACAATGAGTATATATAAACGAATGAGTAAATAAAATTTGCTATATGTATTACTTATATCCTACGATTTTAGGCAAGGATTTAAGAAGCTAACTAAGTGTAAAATTCTGTGAATATTTTGTGTATAGTCGTAAGGCCGTCTCGTGACGTGAGCAAATGTAAGAAGGCATGTCGTGCTTATTTGTTCTGCTTGGAGAAAATTACAAAGTCTTGTGATATCAACCAACAAAGCATTAGAGTGTGATACCGATCACTTATTCTTTTAATTAGACAACTATTACTAATGTGCAATTATTATAGAGTAAATATAAAATTAAGTTTATTGAGTTTTATGCAATTTATTTAAAACTAAGGTTATATTTGTAAATATGCAGATTCTACATTGATATATCGTGGATATAAGAAGTTTATTTTGTGGTTTGCGTAATTTTCTTTAACACATCGTCGATTTTTTACTCCTACTTTTCTTTTTATACAGAAAAGTATAAATGATGTTCCTTAATCAGACTCAATGATAATTAATTTTGAATAATGTTAAAGAAATTACGTGATACCAAATATACATGTAATTTAAAAGAACGTTATCTTTATTTTCTAATTGTTTTCAATATTTATGTGGTGTACATTTTGTATTGTTTTCTAGAGTACGTACTTTTGAAGCAAAATATATTTCAATAAAGTTTTATTAAAATACTGCAAATAGAATTTTATTTAAAAACCACCGTTAAAATTTTATTTAAAAACCACCGATAAAATTTTATTTAAAAACCACCGATAAAATTTTATTTAAAAACCACTGATAAAATTTTTTTTTAAATTTTCATCCAATTCGATTTATCCATTATCAATAATTATTACTCGGCGATTCTTAGGAAGGAATTCAAACAAAATGTGGAATAAGTATAAAATAAAATGCAGAGGAAAGTATGAAAGTATATTTTACAAAACAATAATAGTTGCCTTCAGAAATAGACGTTGCAGAAGTCGTAAATATTAATGTTAAAACAAATGTTATAAATGATGCGTTACTACAAACTCAATGGCTATCAAATAAAACATCGAATGTGTAAAATTTCATTTGTATATTAAAAAAATTGACAATAAATCATTTATATAACATTGAGTTTTGTTTTTGCGATAATGTTGGCGAGAAAGTACAAATAACATTTTTTCCGATGCGTTTAATACTTTACAATGAAATTTCTTCGGAGGTTGTGCTTCGCAGTTTACCTCACGGCCGATTCTATCATAGTTAAAGTTACAATATTTCATGCCACACACCAACATAGAGTAAGGCACCAGAAATGTTTATACATAATATTATAAATTACATGATAATTACATGGGAAAAAATGGTATTGTGAATTTTTACATCTGTTGTATTGTTGTTTGTTTATGTAGTTTGCTTAAATGTGGCACTGATGTTCTGAAGGGTAACTTTTAGTTACTTATTAATCTGCAAGAAACAAGAACATGGTTTGAGTTCGGAGCTTATTTAATCTGGTTAAAATGAAATGTAGGAAAGTGCTATTCACCTAATCGCTGCTGTCATCTGAGTCGGTTTCTTCCTCAGCGTTCTGCAACCATTCAACAAAATTCTTCATCTGATCAACAAACATCATCTTCCCCTTTACGTTGTAGTCTTGCGTATACCACATGAGTATCACCTGTTCTGTGATTATCTCGGTCTTGTAGAAAAGCACGATGATCTTCTGGAAAGCCCGCATGAATGTCATATTGGAATAGCAATATTCTTGCACTTTCAGCAAAAGCGCTAGTTCGGATTTCGCGTTCTGAGTGAAAAACTTGAATAAGCTTGTGTACTGCTTGAGGTGACGGATGGCTTGATCACCTACCAGCTCCTGAAACAAAATTATGGAAAATTTAAATAAAATCATTAAGCATAGGGCGAGTGTTTAATTATAAAAATTAATATAATTAATAATAAGATACATATAAAAATTTTGTACAGTAAATAGATATTCTAGAAACATCAAAATTAAAAATGTTGTTTTGATTAGAAATTTAAAAAAAATAATATTATAAATATAAACAAGTAGAGAAAACGAACATATATTGTTTTTAATTATAAATTGAAATGTAACACTTTTCGATAACATTTAGATTGTTAACTATTCTAAATGCCAGTACAGGTGTTGATACTTTCTTCCAGGTTATTAGTAAATTATATCATTGTAAAATATAATTTATATAAAAATATCCTGGACATTGTGTATTATTAAAATTATCATAATAAAGTCAAAACCATAATCTAAATCAGTATCGAAATCATAATAAAAGTATCGAAATCGTAATAAAATTAGTGAAATCATAATAAAAGTAGCGAAATCGTAATAAAAGTAATGAAATCATAATAAAAGTATCGAAATCATAATAAAAGTATCGAAATCATAATAAAAGTATCGATATCATAATAAAAGTATCGAAATCATAATAAAGGTATAAAAATCATAGTAAAAGTAATAAAATCATAATAAAAGTTTCAATGTATATATTCTTGGAAAAAGAGTTTGTTGTAGGTAATATGCTATGGAAAGTAATACAACAAGCTCGTAATTGATTTAATAGTTTTTGATTAATTTAGATAATAATAATATATAGAATAATGAAAAGAAACGATTCTATAAAATAAATAATTGAGGTTTTAGTTTTTAACATGTAATGTGAGCTACATAATTTTCTAGATGTATTTAACAAAAGTTAAACGATAAGAATGATTTAGATACATAAATGATAGCTTAATTAATACATAGTATTCTCTCTTTTTTTTTTTTTAAAGTTTGTCCAGAAGAAGTCTGGTATCAAATAATTAAAACGTCAATAATGTAGAATAAAGTAATGATATAAAAGACGAGGCAGAATTTTACATCCAGGATATGTATACATTGAAATTTTCAAATATAAAAGGGTCAACAGAAAAAAGAAAATATGTAAATATATAATAAAAGTTAGTACCTCTTTTTTGTTCCATTCGGGCAGTGACATAACAGTAGTCCAGACAATAGCAATGGTTTCGTGATCGGGAATATTCTCGCGGGTGGAAAACTCCTTCATCTCGGTGGTAATGTCTTTTTGAGGCTTGTTCTCGTTGAGGCCGTCGGCCAAAATGTTTTGGAGCTCCTTCTTCGCCTGCATCTGCTGTTGATCATTGTAGAGCTTGAGGATCTCCTCGAGGCCGTTCTCCTGAAACGCTGTGCGGAAGTACACCTGAGACTGCTTGTTGTCTGGCACGAAAGTCATGAGGTGCGATTCGATGTTCGACTTCTTGATGGCCGAGTAGAGCGAAGTTACGCCTTTGTCCTGGCGCCACCATTTGAATATGTCAATCAGAAAATCAAGTGAGAGGTGATCCTTGACGAGATGCGTGTTATTTAGGACCAGTACAGCGCTAAACGGTACACTGCCATTCGATATCCATAGGGACATCATAACAGACAGTTTTTTTCTATCCACTGGCGTGAAGTATTTCACGAACAGTAGAATTTTCTTTATTTCATCCTGGAATAAAAAATAAAATCAAATAGATTATCGGGATTAAATAAAACAAGGTAATCTTGCTTGGTAAGCTATTTCGCCAAATAAATTACCAACCAAGATTACATTGGTTTATTTAAACCCAATTGGAAACAATCTTGCTGGGAACCCATTAAATAAAGAGAATGAAGTTTTTGTTCCAATCAATGTACGATTAGCTATGCCCTCATCTAATATAGAAATAATTAGAGGGAAACGCCTAGAGCAATCGATTTAATTTAGCACATTTTTGGAACATTTAAGCAAATTTATTTTGCAGAAATGTGGACATTGTTTGTGCCGGGCTATGATAAAACACAGAAAATTAATAAAAGCGTTAGGGTAGGCAATAATGAAAATCCTAGGATAAGGTAATAATGAAAATCCTAGGATAAGGTAATAATGAAAATCCTAGGATAAGGTAATAATGAAAATCCTAGAATAAGACAATGATAAAAATCCTAGAATAAATCAATAATGAAAACGTTGGGATAAGACAATAATAAAAACATTAGGATCAGGTAATGTTAATTAGAAAAAGTTGTTATGTTAATTAATGATCGGTAAATTTACATTATAAATAAACTCGACAAATTCAACTAATCCGAGAATTAGGATGATTCATTCCAATATTAAGTTTGAATCTGTCCTGCTCGCATGAATCATTTTTGTTTCTGCATGTGAATGTGCTAATTCAAGGTCGGTCAGAAAGCAAACAAATTACTGAGTAATTTATGAAATTAATTTTAAGGCTGCATCCCAACAAAAAACAATTAAAAACGAAACAATAGCGTTGTGATGATTAAAAACGTCAGAGGGGAATGAATATTAAATGCTACCTTTATTTCTTCAAAATAAGTGTACAAATTGCTTTAGGTTTTTATTATCTTGTCAGATTGTATTATCTTGCAGTTAGCCTGGGTATACGTAAATAACTTGATGTGGCATTATTTTTAAATTAAATTTTTACAAGAGAATTTATATTTTTACAAGAGCATTTATATTTTTATAAGAGCATTTATATTTCTACAAGAAAATTTATATTTTTACAAGAGAATTTATATTTCTACAAGAAAATTTATATTTTTACAAGAGAATTTATATTTTTACAAGAAAATTTATATTTTTACCAGAGAATTTATATTTTTACAAGAAAATTTATATTTTTACAAGAGAATTTATATTTTTACAAGAGAATTTATATTTTTAAAAGAGAATTTATATTTTTACAAGAGAATTTATATTTTTACAAGAAAATTTATATTTTTACAAGAGAATTTATGTTTTTAAAAGAGAATTTATATTTTTACAAGAGAATTTACATTCTCTTAGATTCGGATTAAAGGCTCATTTGAAATATTCATAGATAATTTACGATTGGGGTTAAAGACTCACCTGAAATATTTTCTCCAAATATTTGAATCGACGCATTAAATTTATAAAAACTTGCTCCCAATTTTTCATGACCTGGAGGTCAATGTCGTCTGGAGTGTTGAAAATACAGACATCCGTCTTGTAAGGTGCCTCGCCCTCCTGCGATAACGTGCCACCGGGGACAAGGATGCCACCCGCGATGAGTATGTCGAAGAGGCATTCGCCATAGCGTCTGTAGTCTAGCTTGTTGCCCGCCCCGTATAAAAATCGTGATATTGCTTCAAAGTCGTTTGCACATTTATCGAGCCCAGAGATTACAGCATCCCTAAACCCTACTGGATCATATCTCTCCTTTTCATCTGGAAGCGATGACAATCGTTACGTATTTGATAAGAAACAAAATAGTTGATAAGAAACAAAATAGTTGATAAGAAACAAAATATTTGATAAGAAAAAAATATTTGGTAAGAAACAAAATATTTGATAACAAAATATTTGATAAGAAACAAAATATTTACTAAGAACGATACTATAATATTTGAATAAAAAAATAATTGTAATATTAATTTTTGTATCATCGGGAACAGAATGTGTTTTTACCTTTTTTTATTGAAATTATATCCAGATTAGGGTTAAAGTACATAATACTAAAAATTATTATTATTATTATAAGAATAATAACAATTATAAAAATATCAATTATTATAAAAATAATAACAATGATTATAAAAATAATAACAATTATTATAAAAATAATAACAATAATTATAAAAATAATAATAATTATTATAAAAATAATAACAATGATTATAAAAATAATAACAATTATTATAAAAATAATAACAATGATTATAAAAATAATAACAATTATAAAAATAATAACAATTATTACAAGAATAATAACAATAATAATTTTAATAACATTACAAAAAATATATTTTGTATGAAGAGTGTTACCAAGTACATGTCTTGTAATCATAGAACTAGTATCAAATAAAAGATTCCATTTGCATCATCAATTTAAATTGATTCTTATGAGGATAAGACTGGCATGAAGATTTTTTGTACAAAATTAAACTATAGCTGGTTTGAGAAGTAACCAACAAAGTAGTTGGTTAACCTGGCTGTCAATCTTATGTCAAAGCCAAATAAGTCAAATTTTGTTTTTAATAATGTAAGCAAATTTAATACATTTTAATGTGTAGTGAGCAAAAGTAAATAAGGAATTATAACAAAGGGATAACCAAAGAATAGTATCGTAGGTATTACAATTAATTTAAAATTTATAACCTAGGATAATCAGTTTTCTTTGTTTCCAATATTAAGTTTAGTACATAGTAATATTCGTAGGTTTAATGTAAATAAGTTGAACGTCAACGTATGTTCAAATTATTAAAGCTATGGCAATAAATAAGTAAATTTAAAGTTAGATTTATAAATTTAATGTTATCTGAACTGGCAGAAAGCAAACATTATTTTACTAAAACCACATATATATGCTAAAACCCATCAGCCTAACGATTAAGTAAAGGAATTTGTCAAGAAGGTACATATTCGTTAATTTAATAAAATTATTATATTAATTATAATTAATAAGACAATATAATTAATAAAATAATATGATTAATAAAATAATATAATTAATAAAATATAATGAATAAAATAATATAATGTATAAAATAATATAATGAATAAAATAATATAATTAATAAAATAATATAATGAATAAAATAATATAATGAATAAAATAATATAATGAATAAAATAATACAATTAATAAAATAATATAATTAATAAAATAATATAAATAAAATTAAATTTAATTATGCAAAAAAAAAGTGATTACATACCTCTTTTTCTGGTCTTGATGCGTTGACCGGACAGAACTGGTTTTTCTACTTTTTGACTCATACAAAAATTTCTGAAACAAATGAACAATATGTTAAGTATAAGTGAAGTATAATAATAATTTATTTAATGCATTGTCTAGCACATGACTGAAGAGTTGTAACTGTACAGCTATTTTAAATACAATTTCGATGAGAGGAGGGGGCCCCAACAAGTGTGTAATTAACGATGTTTACATTATGAAATTTTAGATAAATATTATAAAATATTCAGTTATAAATAAAACAAAGTACATATTATATTTTAAATAAAACAAAGTATTACATTTTAAGTAAAACAAAGTATTATATTTTAAATAAAACAAAGTATTATATTTTAAACAAAACAAAGTATTATGTTTTAAATATAATTATGTTTTAAATATAAGTACTAAATACAATACAATTGTAATCAATTTATTTTAACGACAAATCTTTATGTAAAGGATTAAGTTAAAAAATGAAAGCAAGTTTTACGATGCATCAGAGTCAGGAACAAAATTAGTTCAACCATTGAATAATGGTTTAACTAAGCAATGGCCCTGGTGAAAAATCAATGGTGCTGTACTATTATAATCTGCCCTTGGACAGTTGCATGTTAAAACTTGACACTTTCAAAGACTGCCTGATGGTTTATACAAATCAATGTGAGGAAGGAAGTCGACACAAATTGCATCATTTACTTATAAGCTTTACTGCTTTATGTATTGAAGAAATAAATAGGAAAACAATTGTTGATGTAATTAATTAATGTGTCTTAAACGTTTTCCGATTAAATCGTTATTAAATAATGTCGATATTAAATAATGTCAATATTAAATATTGTCTATATTAAATAATGTGTAAATTATTACCGATACCATAAATTCGAAACATGCTAACAGAACTGTAGGATATAAGAAAATCGTTCATGATTATTGATTAATTATTATTAGTGATTAATTATTATTAATGATTATTATTAGTGATAAATTATTATTAATGATTATTATTAGTGATAAATTTTTATTAATGATTATTATTAGTGATTAATTATTAAGTAGAAAACCATAAATAATTAATAAGAAAATATAACAAAATCTTCTAATAAGGTGAAAACACAAACAATTTACACGAGGAAAGAACCGAGTTGGCTGATAAGAGATTGTATATTTTACGTTCTACGTTATCAGTCGCAATATGACGCATGATTAACTCTTGCACCGTTACAAAATAAACTATGAACTTAAACATGTTGAACATTTCTTAGCACACGAAATAATATCACTTTCTGTGTAATCAAGTAGTAACGATAAATAAAGAATATTCGAGATATAATATAGAATATTTGAGATATAGTTACGTTGCATGTTTATAACTGTTGTGCATCGAGTTCATCATAAACGATCGCTATTTACTAAACTTCACATTCACCGAATAGATTCTGTTACATTCACTGAATGGGTTCTATTTACTATGAGATAATCGGGACTACTGAGCGGCTGGCATTCTGAATGTAGCATTCGCATTATAATTTTTAATTTCACCTCGAAATGTTTATTCCTGGTACACATTACAATATTACATACATTAAAATACTAGGTACATTAAAATACTACATACATTGAAATGCTATAGACATTAAAATGCTACATATAATCAAATGCTACATACATTAAAATGCTACATACATTAAAATGATACATACATTAAAATGATACATACATTAAAATATTACATACATTACAATATTACATATATTACAATATTTAAAGAATTTTATTAGCCTTTACAATGGAGGTTGCTTAATTTCCTGGGGTACAGGGACTCATTAAAATTTACAATGTGAGAGTTTATATGGGTAACTGTATTTTTGCATCAAAGCTAAAGTTTAATGATCAGACTGGAGGCAAGCGTAGGAGATTAAACAGATTTGATAAGGAAAGTGAAAGTTGGGCATAAATGATGGCTATTCTAATGGATGATGAGTATTTTAATGAATGATGGGTATTCTAATGAAAGATAGATATTCTAATGAATGATGGGTATTCTAATGAATGATGGTTATTCTAACGAAAGATAGGTATTCTAATGACCACTTCTAATGGTCATTTTTAATGGTCATTTCTAATGGTCGTTTCTAATGATCAATTCTAAACATTATTTCTGATAATATTTCTAATAATCATTATTATAATTAAATAAAGCACTATATATAAAAGAATATAATTTTACTTATTAATAAATTTTATAATACTGTTTAATAATGATTTTTCATAATCGTGTTTAATAATGATTTTTCATAATCGTGTTTAATAATGATTTTTCATAATGGTGTTTAATAATGATTTTTCATAATCGTGTTTAATAATGATTTTCCATAATCGTGTTTAATAATGATTTTTCATAATCGTGTTTAATAATGATTTTTCATAATCATGTTTAATAATGATTTTTAATAACTATTTTTAATAATGATGTTTAAATTCTACTCCGGCAATCGAATCTAAAGATGGAATTTACATTGCATTACAGGAATTTGTCATATTATATTTAGATTAAGTACGATCCGTAAAATAGAATCAAATTACCAACTAGAAAGAGACTTACTTAATCTTAATTTAATAAATTAAACATTGATTAAAAACATGACTAACAGAAATGATTCACTGAAATTAATGATTCGATAAAATGAATAATGCGATAAAATGAATAATTCGATAAAATGAATAATTCAATAAAATGAATAATTCAATAAAATGTTTTAAATACAACTAAATGGGTTCAAATCAAGAAAACAACTAATACAATTTCGAAATTACATTGGGAGTCTTACGACTCTTTAGATTATGACCCAGAAGGTGAAATCGCATCTTAAACTTAACAGTTTTAATGAAGCCATTAAGCCTGGATATTCGAATCCATTGAGGTGGCAGTTAATTGCTTTTAGAGTTGACATTGAGTGTTAAATTGTAATGCTTGGCCTACACCGAACTTTTTTTGTGAAGGTTGAACGGACGAATAATTGGCTGGCAACCTTCATGAGAACAAGCTAATTGTTGGGGAATTGATATGAAGTTAAAAAATAATAGATGAATTAGTTAATGGGGTTTATTTAAGTTTTAATTGTTAGTGGTGTTATTTGCATAGTAATGCCTATCTCTTTGAATTTTGGTATGGTAATTTTATTCGGCTTGAAAGTTTTATTCTCTTGGATAAGTACCGCCTAGCTCAAGTACCTAATCATAGATGAGCTGTAATAATACTTATTTTTTAACAGTACTTAGTTTTTAACAATACATACTCATTATTTAACAATACTCATTATTAAACAATACTCATTTTTTAACAATACTTATTATTTAACAGTACTCATTATTTAACAATATTCATTATTTAACAATACTCATTTTTTAACAATACTCATTATTAAACAATACTCATTTTTTAACAATACTCATTATTTAACAATACTCATTTTTTAATAATATTTATTTTTTATAACGTATTATACAAAATGATGAATCACATCTGGTATTGAAAATTAAAGGGACAGTTCGTTATTTGTTCGGCAAGAATGTAATAATGGCTAACCATAGCTATACATTAGGGTTAGCCTATATGCAATTTGAGGCTAACGGAAGATTCACGAAGACAAAGAAAATATCACAGAAATAAGTTAAATTTACTTGTTGTAATCACAGGGTAAAAATAACTACACACTGCAGCTAATTTGAGCACAAACAAGAAAGGAACAAAGGCAATTCTTAAAGATTGTTAAGTAATGAGGCTTGCTATGATAATGCCCTATTATCAATAGGCTTTCATGTGACGCGTTTCTAATGAGAAACTTTTATGGAACGGGGCTTTATATTGCGGAATCAATGACTAACAATGAAATTACGTCGCAGTCATGAAAATAAAAACACGTGAGCGAGAAACAACTTTCACGGAATTCCAGTGATAACATTTTAATCAGAAATATGTCACGGCGTTTTTCCGGATTTATCTAAAACAATGTGTATTGAATCAGTAGGAGGTATTGTTAGGCGGCGAAAAATTCCTTAAGCAAGGCTCAAGTAACGGCAAATAATGTGGAAGAATTCAGGTCAGCGGCTTGGCGAAATTCGATTTCCTGAATTATTGAAATAAATTGATTTATTTACTTATTAAGGCGGTTCTATGAGGAAAAGTGCAGGGGAAACGGGGCTTTATCTAAGGGTGCGTGCAAAAACATCGGACAATATAAAGGCAGCATGAGCCTCCATTGTAGAAATTGGCCAAATGAAATTCTGATGCATAACGTCAAAATCCTTGATACTTAAAAATAGAACAATCTAAAATCAGCAATAGCTGAAGGCTAGCAAGTAATTAGAAGCGAAATAAAGAGTAAAGACTTACGTTTTCACTGATTAAAAAAAAGCACCTCACAAGAGCTCCCTAAAGAATTTCAAGTTGACTCGTCAAAAGAAAATCTTGATCTGCGACTGCGAAGTTATGGCCAAAACCGGAATCAATACGCTTCAGATATTTACGCGGGATTTTCAAGTCCCCCAATTTTTGTACTACCATGAAATAAACACAAAAATGAGAGATATATATCACTTGTATAGATTTTAAAATTGGTTTTAAACTAAATCCGTAGGCAATATTTTGAAAGCTGTAGTGTAAAAGCTAATTAACAAAAAAAAATAACAATTGTTTTCCTAGGCCACTTCATAACCTTAAACGGAAGTGCGAGCGCGCGCGCTGCCAACCGGCCGACCGGCAAACTTTGGTGCCGTTGCCAACCTAGCGACAAGCGGAAGCCGCTCGTCAAGTAGGCGGCGTTCCTTTTTGAACGAGTCGTTTGGCGTGGGTCACATTTTTGTTGGTTTACCATCAAATTAATCGTTGAATACCTTCAAATGCATCGTTTATTACCTTCAAATTAATCATTTATTTGTGAAGGGGCTGTAAATATGAACGTCTACGGCCGTTTTCATTCCATCGTATGTATATGCGTATTTAACTAGTTAATTCCTATGTACACGTTTACTTATGATCATGTACACATATACTTATTCCCATGTACACGTATACTTATTTCCATGTGCACATGTACATCTGACCATGTACACGTGTACATATTACCATATACACATACATTTTATCCTACATATATATTTAATCTTATGATTTCGACATATACAT
>JAWQRP010000102.1:0-42328 GCA_033557875.1 Quadriops clusia | reverse complement strand
ATAAAAAAATCATTGTCGTGTGTGGGGTTCGTACCTAGGTCTTCTGGCACTAAAAGCCAGCCCCTTAGCAACTAGACTACCAGGACGACGAAAGTTTTATTACATTTGCCAAATGACTGCGGCCAAACGTCGCGCGTCTGTCGACCCATCTTTCCAGACGCTGGCGCTGTGCACTTGTTCTCCAGTCGCCCAAACCACTCGTCCTTTTGATTCGAAAAGATGCACTAATTACCGATTTAATTGGGTTTTTTTCTTGCAATATTGGTATTGTTATACGCGGAATCACCTTGGGCATGAGAAAAACTATTAAAAATTCCATGTACATTAGGAAATTTAAATAGTGAGGTGCGCTTGCGCAAGAACTATACGTCACAGAGAAAAAAGTTATGGGAATATTTTTTAGTATTTCATGTGCTGAATAAACTCTTGAAAAGTTTACTGTTGACAGTTATTAAATAAATCCGATAAATTTGTTTCAAAAACCCGTATAATATGTAATCACCACTTGCGCATGCTTTAATCTTTTGCAACAATATTTATATCGATATACTCAGAATAAGCAGCGGAAAAAGGATATTAGAAAAAAAATGTTTCATCATTATGGTTTTTACAGTTTGATGTGCGCATGCACGAAAAGTAGAAGAGTTAGACCAAAATTTTATTTGAGTTTTTTGTAGCCCTTTATGCGTAGAGTAAGTCCTGAAAATTATATCTTTGTTAATAACGCTGTAATTTAAGTGGGCCTTCTTAGCTGGACCACCCTGTATAGTTAATTTATAAGTTGATATATTCAATAGTTATTTTAATTATGAAAATATTTGTTTTTATCATTTTAGGTTATTTTAATAATGTGCTTGAAGACTTGGGTCTTTCCCTCACTGAAAATTTGCAGCAATTAATCACGTTGCTAAAATTGCCGGCCGATCAGTATCAACTGCAAAGTTCGGGTTGTTCCGCCAGGTATGTTGCAGCAATTAGACAAATGCGGAATATTACATCATCTAGTTGAAATAATAAAAGTATCTATATTTTATTTACATGTTGAAATAAATTGTTACATGTTATAATGTTTTTTTGTTATGATCACAAATTACTCTGTGTTATTATAATCCTGGAATTAAACAATGAAAAAAACTTACTGTTAATTTTGCCTATGTTTGGATGAAGAGCACCTTCAAGTTGGCTGAAAAATATTTAAAACATTTTCGTTCATTTGCTACAATTTGTATTATAATCAAGAAGACCATTTAATATATGGATCAATGTTAAAAAGGAATAAAATAGTAAAACTTATTTGTAGAGATCAGAATAATTAAGAAAAGCTTATATTCTTGAAGAGCAAACTTCATTCTTAAACATAAATTATAAACAATCATACAATTTAAAGTGGTCTAAACTCTATTCTGGTGCCCACAGTTTAAATGTTCTATCGTAGGATGCTGTTGCGATGTATTGATTGTCAGGAGAGACATCGATGCTCATGACTTTTCCATCATGTCCAGATAAAGTTTTCAATGGTTGCCAAGTCCTATTCGTCCAAATTTTCGCAGTATTATCATAGGAAGACGTCACTAAATAGTCTCCATTTTCTTTTTGGAATTTGATGTCCGAAATCAAATTTGTATGTGCTGGAATGGTGTACAAAATATTCCGCTTCCTTAGGTCCCAAATCTTGCAAGTGTTGTCCTCACTTGCCGTTGCAATGTGATAGCCGTTTGGCGAGAAGTCTATGCCATAAATTGCTTTTAAGTGGCCTTCCATAAACATTATGCATCGGCCTGTTCTTAGGTCCCATACTCTTCCAAATGAGTCCAAGCCCCTGAAATTTTTAATATTAATATTATTACATGACGAGGACACAGTTAATATTATTAGTGATTAAAGCAGAACTTTTTTTTGTAGTTTCTATAGTATTTATTTAATTAAAAATAAAAAAGTTTTACCCAGTGGCACAGACAGATCCATCTATTTGGAAACTAATGCAATAAACAGGTTTGCCGTGACCTTCTTGGTGCAAAACTTCGGCACATTGTTGGAGGTCCCATAAGCGCCATGAACAATCAAAGCAGCAAGTCCCGAGAAATCGGCCGGAAGGATGAAATGCTAGCCTTGAGACACGGTGAGGCATATGACCTTCTATGTCAGCGATTGGCTCTTCGCTAAAAATTTACAAATAAAAAAAAATTTTTTATTTAAACTAAAAATAATTAAAAGTAAGGATGATAGGTCTATCAGTCTGATATTGTGTAGCTATTTCGTTGAGAAATAGACAACTGAATTTACAGTAGGTAAATTTTGCTTCATGAAGAATGATTTTGTGTTAAATACCTCAAAGATTTACATACTGGAAACAGATAGGAAAATAATAGTGGTATTAGCTCTGCTCGTAGAGTCAATCACTGACAGTCTGCTGACGTTTTTAACCCGCAAATACCAATGCTGGTAACCAATGCAGTCGGATTAAAATGACGATCCGCTATGATATTCGAGGGTTAAAAAAGTCGACGGACAGTCAGTGATCGGCTCTACGAGCAAAGCTATTGTTCAATGTGTAGTCAGAAGAAATTTAAGCTTTAAAAACCCTACAGAGTGTACATAATTGGACGCTAAATGCATAAATAATAATACTGTTTTATTAGCAGATAGCGAGGAACCCTTCAATGACTTATAAAGCGAGTAATAAAAATCTATAAAGAATAGGGTATGAAGTTATACACAAAAAATGAATCAAATCATGGTTATTAGCAAGAAAACGAACAAGAATATGGAAATAATTCGAGTAATATAAGGTAGTGCACTTAGTTGAGTATAGAAAAAATGAAATTACCTTTTAAAATCCCATAATTTTACGGATCCATCTGCAGCACAAGATGCCATATTGCAAATCGATTCTTCCTGACTTATTGTAGCTTTAGGATGGAAAATTATAGCTCCTACATTGCACACATGGCCACGAAGAGTTTGTTTAAGCTCACAGTTCGGCACCGACCAGACTTTACACAATCCACTCCTGTCGCAAAAATAAAGTTTAAATTTAAAAATAAATATTTAATTAATTAAAAATAAATATTTAATTAATTAAAAATAAATATTTAATTAATTAAAAATTAATATTTAATTAATTAAAAATTAATATTTAATTAATTAAAAATTAATATTTAATTAATTAAAAATTAATATTTAATTAATTAAAAATTCATATTTAATTAATTACAAATAAATATTTAATTAATTAAAAATTAACATTTAATTAATTACAAATAAATACTTAATTAATTAAAATAAATATTTAATTAATTAAAAATTAATATTTAATCAATTAAAAATAAATATTTAATTAATTTATAATGTAAACAAGAAATGTAATTAAAATTATATCAATTTTATGAACCCTTTGGCTGAACGGTTAGTGTAAATATTAATGCAAATAAATATAGTTTACCAAGAGCCTGTAGCTAATAGTTGAGAATTTGGGCTAAAGCTGCAATACGATATTGGTCTATTGTCTCCAATTTGGCTGCTGTGTATCGACATCATTTGCAGCCTTTTCTGAATTTCTTGCGTCTTTGCAGTTCTCGTCGCCGTGGGTAAATCTATCATCCTTCTTGCTTCTTCTAACCGAGCTTTGGCTCTAGGTAACGAATATTCGGCTATCGACAACCGAGCTACTTTTAACGATTCAGGGCCTTCGTGGTACCAAGTGGTTTCATGATCTTTTTCGATTAATTTTCTCTCTTCCTCAACTTCTCGTTTTAAAATGGCATCTTCTCCAATACTAAAAAATAATGTGATTTATTTCTTTTTGATAAGATTTTTAAGAGGTTTAATTGGATGCAAATTTACCAAGATAAAATATCTCTTAATCTACTTCTGCGTTCCGCAGGGCCTTCGCCAAATAAACAAATGGGCTCTCCGAGTTGCCGAAGGTTCCTCTTTACTTCAGCGTCATCAGTTGAGACGTTTATCGATCTAGCTTTCTTTCGCCTTTCGAACTCTTCCAGAAGAGCTTGTTTGTCTTTTGACATGGCATCCTCAAGTTCCATGTATTCTGAAATCAATCAAATTTATCCTTATATGAGTATTGTTCATAACTTAATTAAAGCAGAAATACTTGCCGATATTATTCTAACACAAAAATAAGAATGGAAAATAATATAATTTATTCTTTAAATATTAATTAACACGTAATTCCTGTGAGCTTTAACATTTTCTTTCTTCAAATTAACCTTATGTTTCATTATTTTATTTAATAGTAGATTAGGTGTAAACTGTGTTTTGTTTTCAATATTTTGTCCATTGTCATAAGGCGAGATAGGTATTATAATGGATAAGGCACTAAACAATTCTCTATCCTTTTTTTGGCTAAAACTTACATTATTTTTACTTTAATGTGACAATTATTTTTGCACAAAATATAAATATTAACTGTGACATCTAATTTTTGCCCGAAGTAGTAGAAATTTATAAATTTATCTAACTCATCTCCTACGATACTAACCTGTTGAAGTATGAACTTGAGGAGCCGATGCTTGACCATCGCCAGTTGTGTCATGATCATTGCCATCGCTTGAAGCAAGAGCAGCTAATCTAGCCTTTTCGGTTTCTTCAAGTGAGCCATAGTGAACAGTGTGGTTCTTCTTAACGTACACAATATCATCGTCGTCCGACATAATTTTAATATTAAGGACTTGATATTTTCTATTGCCGTTCAATAATTGTGATTGCTGCCAATTGTAATTTCACTAAGGTTAACCTTCACTAATGGTAGGAAATTATTCTAGAAATATAATGTACATTAGGGAATCAAAAATTGTAATTGTGTATTTTACAGGTTCTTCACAACAAACCTCAACCAAAGATTAATGCTTGTGTGCCCGGATTTAGGGAGGTTATGTTGTCAAATTAGTTTCGGTAGATGGGAAGAGCGGCAAAGACGAAGCCATAGGTATGAGGTAAATGAGAGTTTTTTTGATATTGCAGGGGAGCCACAACCAAACTTAAAATGTCTCTAGCCAAGCAAAGTTTCGGAAGAAAGGAATTTTTATTTTCCAATTACTTGGCCGATGAAATTTCCTACACGGATGATTGTGCATCTCTGTCTTTTGCAATTTGAAAATAATTCGAATGATTCATATTTGAATGCATGGGTACCATTTTTGATCGGCTCACGTAGCGCGGAGTTTGCATTAAAGGTCGTAAGAAATGTGCTCAAACAAAAATCGAACGAATTTCTAGTGTATCGTGAGGAATATCGAAAAACGCGACCGTTGAACCTTGTTTAAATGCATTCGCTCTCTCTTTCTTTTTCGAAACTTAAAAGGTACCTGGGTTGTGAAAATAAAGATGAAAGGCCCAATAATTAAAGTACAGTCGGCATAAATTTTGACCTTCTTTTGGTTTTGTGTTTCCGAATATGTTGCCGTTAGCTTGGAGTAAAAAATCCATGCTGTAACCATTTCTTCCGCGTTCGTAATTGGTGTACGTAAAGCAATTTAGGAAAGTCTAGATTTTCGGAAGATTTTGATACGACAATTTTTTAAGACGTACGGGTATTGATTTGCCTTAAAGGCTTGGCCCGGCGAATATTACAGACTATACATGGTTTATAGGGGCTCTTACGTGGTTTCTATTGGCTCACTGACTCATAAAAAAACTAAGGGACACATTTTTTGTGGAAATTTTCCAAATGACTGAACATCTATGTACGCGTCTTAAAATTTTGAGAAAAAGTGAAGTGAATTTTCGTTCGGCTAGGTTATAATCGGTAACTGTCTGGTGGCGTCTTTTCGTGTTGCATTTCTGTGTGCTCAGACTGATATGTAAACCATGAAACCCGAAGATTATTGAAAAAGAGTGGAAGTATTGATTATTTTGAATGTTTTGAAGTTATAAAAAAGGTGACTCATAATTGTTACATACAATTATCGGGGTTTTTCTGCTTTTATTTTCTTCATTTGTTTTTCTGGTATTGCTGTAATTTATACAAAGGACCAAACCAGTTCTCAATAACCTTTAACCAAAAGTGTGGCATTTTGAGGATTCTGTTAAGTTAGTGGCCGACCAAAATGCTTCCGCAACAATATTGCCTCCGGTGGAGGTACCATCACTCCAACTTACAGACAATGTTCTCCCAACTGCTCGAACGGGAGGCATTCTGCGATGTGACTCTCGCGTGTGAAGGAAGAACAATTAAGGCGCATAAAATTGTGTTGTCCGCTTGCAGCACGTACTTCGAAACGATTCTTTCGCAGTACGAAGAGAAGGACCCCATCCTCATCATGAAAGATGTTAAATTTGTAGATATTAAATGTTTGGTGGAATTTATGTACAAAGGAGAAATTAATGTAGATCATGTAAGTAATTTGATGGAATTTTCTTAATCCGATGATGCATCTGTGTATTACCGGAATTAGTCATTAATATTTCTAGAAGAGGTCTTGATATAGAAACAATTAAATCAAATAAATCCTAATTATTGGAGCTTGAGGCTAGCCGAGCTTGATATGAGAGAATTCGCAAGCTGAGAACTAGAATAAGTGTACTTATCGGTAGAAAATTAATAAATCGGCAATGATTTGCTAGATGTACATTTTTCTTATACTAAAAATTTAATAGCCTAAGAAGAATTTTTATTGCTGCTTTTTCACGAAGCTGATTCAAGTGTTGTTTAGGAGAAACTTGCTAGTGGAGACGTGTTTGCTTTTGTAATATGAGAAGCTGATTCATCAAAATTTAGTGACCAAATTCGTTACATTATAATCTTTACATTATAATCCTTACACTAGTGAATAAATTAATTATATTGGAAATTTCCTGCACTATTTTTGGAATTATTATATCGGATACTGGAATCAACATTTTATCTAAACGCAAATAAAAATCGTTAATGACGCCGAAATTGCTCTCTAAACTCAATTTTATGAATCTAAATCTGTCTTTGATCGTTTATTCTAATTATCAAGTTAATCCCTTTCTATCACATAGATTGTCAAATAGCTTCGTTCTTTTCCCACTAATGCTAACAATGATCACCAATGCTATGACCATAAGATAAAAATCGTGAAAAGTTAACGGGAAATTTTGCTTACTGTATCAACTGGGGGGCTTCTGCAATACATTGGGAAATGGTTCAAGGAGATTTTTCATGTTTTTCCACTAATTTTCCTTTAGTAAAAACATAAGTTTGAAAAGAAATTAATTCTGTAAACATGGCTGCTATTACTGCCTTCATTTGTTATTTTCATGTCTTCCTTGATTTACCCAGGGCTAACTTTGATGTTTTATTATTAAGCTCAGAAGTGTCAAATGTTGATTGAAGCACACATAACCTCCTTAAGAATTTAAGTTTGATTTGTTTATTTATGTTTAAATTTTGACTACAACTTCTTTGAATAATAAAGTTTTTGTTCTTAACTCTAATCTTAAAGGTAAGCCGTGTATTAGAATAGTGTATTAAGTTTTTTATAAGCGGATACTTTACCATCGGAATATTGTTCTTTACGTTAAACTCTCCGCGCATTCATGTATAGAAAGGGTTACAAAAAAGACAATAATTATTTATTTAGTTATACTTTGATTCAAATACTTTGCTGTGATCTTATATCTATTAATTATTTACTTAAATCTTTTTTATTCAAGGTAACGTTACTTCCCTACAAAATACTTTTTCATTTATTTATTGAATACGCCCTTGATGCCGGTCGAAACATTTTTATATTCTTCGAGTAAATGCTCGTAAGTGCCTTCAGCAAGTTTTCCATAATATCTCCTACGTCCTGATGTAGTAAGGTGTAGACAAGTAACCCATTTACTTGTTACTACAAAAAAAGCAATAAGTTATATAGTCACGACAAAGACTGCTGTTTTGTTATGCAGACATACTGGCAATGTCGAGCATATGTGTACTTAAATCATTATCATGCATCCACAAGACACTAAAATGCTTTAAAATTATAATTAGGAAGCCCTTTGTGAAAACCCAATCATAGGGAGAAAGAATACTGTAGTGTAAACTTTCAGTCTTTTTAAATGATTACACTTGCTGTGCTTCACTTTATACTAATACAATGCCGACTAATACTATCATGTTAACAATCCTATCATGTTACAAGCCATTTTGTTCTCATTGCCTCTTACAATTGTTTCTACATTTGCTGATAGTAATTTTACTTCACTGAGGTACCTTGGTAATCATCTTAAAATTCTTTAATTTTGTTCTTAACCTCTTGATATTTATTTTTAATTAGTTCAATGTTCTTGTTATTTTTAATAAATATTTTCGGTACTAAGGCATTGAATAAATATAATAATTACATTTTTCCCAAACAAATATTCGTCCTCTGTGATGACTGTTGAAAAAAAAATCACGTTCAGTATGTACCTATTGTTTGAAGTCTTGGTGCACTTTCAGATTCTTACTCTAGAATTTTTGTATCATCGCAACATCGGCGAAAACATCGCAGCCAGTTTATGAAAATAAACACTCTCTTTTTTATTTTGTTGTTGTTTGTCATAGTTTCTATTTGGCCAATTGGTCAGGTAGATTGTCTAGTAGCAAAAAATGGTAGCACTGCCAACCCACTTGCATACAAAATATAATTCTCATTTCTATTTTTGGGTACCTCTTGCATATAATTTTGTTATCTCCTTTTATTTGAGTTAATATATTCAATATTTAAATCACTGTAGTCAACAGTTCAATTGATTTAATCTCACATTAAATCAATATAATCAACACTTGAATCAATACAATCAACATTTGAATCAATACAATCAACACTTGAATCAATACAATCAACACTTGAATCAATTCAATCAACACTTGAATCATTGTAATCACCACTTGAACCGATGTAATTACTGTTTGTACAGCCTCTATGCTCCAATAAATGTAAACACAAAATAAAAATTAAATAGAAAATACAAAATAGTAACTTTTCATTAAACAACTTCCTAACATATCTTTCGTTTATTGCAGTGCCATTTAGCAACCCTCCTCAAAACAGCGGAAGAACTGCGAATCAAAGGGTTAGCGGAAGTGTCATGGCGAGAAGACGAGTCTTTACCAGCGTCAGATGGAGCTTCGCAAAACGGAGTACCTTCGGCGGCACTTCCTCATGTTTCAACCGTTATGGACAGTCCGAAATCCGATAATACTAGTAAGCGGAAACGGGGCCGGCCTCCTATAGACGACTACGATTCCAGTTCTGCCTCATGCCCACCACCCAAACTACACGCTAAAATTGTCAGTGTAACCACCAGTGTCGAAGAGAGCGCATCGAACGATGCTCTGTCAAGTAGCGACCATGACATGTCCATATGGGAAGAAGAACAAACAGCAAACGATATCGAAGAAACTATAGAATCTGATGAACCTATAATTAGAGTGAAATCGGAAGTACGTAGCAATTTAATCATTTAATCGTTAAGCCTTTTTGTGTCCTTTTGCCTTAATTGAGTTATCTTAGTGTTCCATCCTTCATTCTGTAACCCTGGCAATATTTTTCTTAATCTCCACTTATTTCATTTCTTTGAAGCTAGTTTCTCATAGACCCTTCTCTCTGCTTCTATGTTCTTCAGGTTTATTTTTATTCATAACCACCACAATGCTTGAATCATTTCTTCGTTTCATGATTTAATCATGTCAACTGTTATATTATCGTATCTACTCATATTATCATGTCTAGTATCATATCCAGGAATTTTCATCTGTCATTCCTTTAAAATCTTTAAAGTATTTATTACCTTTGTTTCTCCACAATTTCTTCTTATTCAGAAATTATTTCTTCTTGTTCAGAAAATATTTGTTCTAGTTCAGAAAATATTTGTTCTTGTTCATTATTTATGTGTATGTATCAGTGTGGCCCCTTTATTACTTCTCCAATTTCTCAGAAACCCGAAAAATAATCTTTTATTCTCATTGTATACATCTTTCAATGTTTCTACAAATTCTACTACATACAGATGGTGCTTTGGCCAAAAATTATCTAAAACAATTAAATCTCGAAAACATTACTTTTAGACATGACAAACCAGATACAATAGAAAAAAAAAATTTTCATATTTGCATATTCTAACATTAAAATATAAATAAAATTTCTTGTTATGTAGGTGTCCACTTAACATACTGTTTGTCTTCTTTAGATCTAACCATAACTACAAATTCATAATCGTTAATTTCTCACTTTACAAATAAATCCCCTTAAACAAGAAAAATTACTCATTCGTACAGCGACTTACCATCTCCTGATATAAAATTATAATTTTTAATATCCCAAACAGTTTACCCCGAAATTATTGAATAAGCAATTTCATTTCATTTTAGCCCCAAGATGACGAAATAGTAACAGAAGACAACCCAATTGAACCAATACCCCTGAACGAAATAAAAACAGAAAAATTCAAAGTGGAACCGGCAAAACCAACCACAGTGACTGCAGCATTGGAAAAAGACTGGCCCGACGTCATAAAGATGAACGATTACCTGAACACTGGCCGACGACAACAGTTCTGGGAAGAACCGTTCACTAAGAGAGTCATGGATGCGATAAAACACAAAAACCTCGAAATGAAAATTGCCGCTGAACTACTCGGAGTATCTTACGGAACTCTTTACGGGAGATATCGTGATGCCTATGGATGCCTGAAGCATCCATACAGGTAAATACCATTTACTTTCTCTGGTAAACGTCTAGTGTTTAACAATTTCAAATTTATGGCTGAATCTACAAAGTCCTAAGTAATATTTGACTATTATTACATTTAGTGTCTAGTTGTGGTATCCGTAAATGAAATAATGATTTTTTATTCCGATTCTCGCAAAAAATTGTTCCGAGTTGGTCAGTCATCAAGGCATTATTAAAATAAAAGTTGTGTAAATAATAAAAATTTAATTATTTTTATCGTTAAGCTAAACAGGAACGTGAATAAAAAATTTAGTTTCCATTTACTAACTTTGGCTTATTTTTATTTCCAATAAGGCAATAAAGTTTATTTTTATATCTACTAGTATAAGCTATCAAAACATTCTTTTAAGATATCAGCCAACAAAGGTAAAACATTGGTGAAGCAGTTACATTGCTAAATAGGCAATTGTTGTTGTTTATAATTGAAATTTATATTTTTATACTATTTTCATTCATCTTTTTGTTATTTCTGCAAAGATAGGATGTGCAGTTGGTTATTTGTTAATGGCAGTTATATATTATGGCCATACTAGCTAGGGGATTTCAATATTTATTAGTTAGAAATAGAAATTTAAATCGAAAATGAATATTTTGCTTCCTTAATTAAACTTTTGAAGGTGACTCACGTGCATTAATAAACTCATTAATGACCTGAACATAGCATCAGTGCAAGTTTGTAATAGGTAGTACAACTTTTAAATTCACTTTAAATATAAATAATTTTAAGATTGACTTTAACCATTAGCTTTTTATTAATTAACAGAAGTTAATTACTAAGTAAGTAATAACGGAATTGTTCCTCGTAGAGTTGGAACTGGAAAGAAAGTTTCAATGGTGATTTTTATATTCGCTGGTAATTTATATTTACCAGTGACTCTATTTGTTCATGAATAAAAGCAATGAAAGAATGCGAAACACATGAATCAAAATTTAATCTAAACTGCCGATGCCGATTAAATTTGCTATTACGAAAAACTGTTTGTTTTAAATAATTTTATGCTAAGGCTGATGTCTGTATATATAGGTTTTTGTTTATGGAGGCCAAGTAATGATACATACGTCTTGCAAATATTTAAAAACAGCTTTTTAATTTCTTGTGATTGCATTTTTATTTCATTGTGTGGAAAGTTCATAGTTTTTTGTTTTAAAATTTATTTGTAGTTATTGGAGACTTAATTACTGCATTCGAATAATCAATTTTTTGTTGTTTTTGGGCACTGGAATTGGCATTTTTAGAATTTTAAGTTTCTTTTAAAAATAGTTTTAATAGCTATCGTTGCTCACTAATTTTTTTGTATAAATTATCCTAAATTGTAGTGCAATAAAACATCGCTTATAAAGAGAATGTATCTCTTATGAGAAGTATAGATCATTCTGTCAGTTTAAGTTAAATCTTAATGATTTGTCAAGTTTTATAAACATGGAACGGGATACTGCCTAAGTTTAATAATTTTTGTCGTGTGTTGTGCAATTACAAAATGAAATAATGTGTTCATGTATGTTGATCCTACATTAAGGGAAAATTCGCTAATGCCTTGGAGAAAATCTATCAAGATTTGCAGCACGTTGAGGATGCTTTTTGGATATTCAGTAACGAAGACTCAAGTTGTAGTAATAATTTCTCCAGAGCGAGGGAAAACTTTTAGTAATGACTGGAATGATCTGAGGCTTCAAGGAAGACGATTTGAATAGAGTGCACATAGCGATGGTTTATTGTATATACAAAGAAAATTTATTGTATAAAGAAAAAGCATACAGTGGATCATACTTTCGGAGTGGCAAAATTAAAAAAGTAATAAATTGTGTAATTTTCCAGGGTGAGAGATTTTTGGACAGAACAAGGTCCAACAGACATTTTGTTAAAACTGAAGAGGAAGGAGATAACTTTATTTAGAGCTGCTGAACAATTGAACGTGACACCACAAACACTCTCTAATTATCTCATATCCATGTCCGTTCTTGATAATGAACCCAGTGGCAGTGCTCATACAAATACCAGTGATCAATATGAAGAAGTCGATGATTCTGACGAAGGAAATGATTCTATTTTACCTGACATCTCAACCAATAGTAGCTTATTCAAAAGTGTAACCTCGTCGACGCCTAGTAACTCCTCAAAGTCTGTGCTACCCAACTGCCCAGATATAACGATAATAAAAAAAGAAAAGTTGGAAAGCTTGTTGGGCAAAATGAACAATAACTCTGATCATTCCGATAAACAGTCTGGCAATTCCGATTGATAAATGTATGTATCCAGTTAATAATAGCAAGTGATGTGACATTTCCACTATTAGTATTTTATACAGACCAAAGTAATTTTGTATCTTTTTGTTTAACTTAATTTTAGCGAAATCAACTAACAATTTAATATATTTAAATATAAATTTGTTTACAAAAGTAGTGATATCAGAAATACCAAAACGTCAGTTACGAAGAAATGGCAAAATAATGTGTATAAATTTGGCAATGTTAGTATTAGTGTTAGGAACATATCACGACAGGGTCCTAGGTGGGACACACTGCTGCACTGACTCTACATTGCAATCCTATATCTAGTGCTTTAAATTTGTAGATAGGTTATTTGGCAATGTAACTTCTCCACTCTCAGTATTTGTATTTTGTGTGCATTATTGGGATAGAAGAATACCCACTAGAAATACACGCAGAATAAGTATACTTTTGACATATTATTTATGTACCAATGTATTAGTTGTTCGTAGTCTTTATAGAATAGAATTTGTCATATATTTATATTAAACATTTAAATTAAGATTTCATGTTTTCCTATAACAACATACTACTCTATATTATATTACAGCATTATTTGTTGAGTGCCTAAAATAAGTTATATAGAGCAGAATTTTTATATTTCATACCTTATATTTGATCTGGCTTTTGCTGAAAAATATTTTTGGTCCACCTGAAGTGTTTAGCATCCTTTATAAGTGTAATCTATATTTGGAGAGAAGAAAGATGCAAAACGTTTCCATGATATAATCTGTAAATTTAGTTCTATCTGCTAAGCGTAGTTGTATTATTTTTTTATTAGCAATTAAAAGTCAAACCCATCTTCTTTCTGACTATAGAACAAATGCAACATACTTTTATTATGATAAAAAGTATTTTTTTAGTAGATTAATATTAAGTGAGCAAGTTTAATATGTACATGATGTTAGTGTAATTCTTACAATACAAATAAGTTTGGTTAATTGCGTGATGCCTTGCCACATCACTTCTTGTTGGCCAATTTTAAGTTTTTTACTTTAATTTTAACATATACACTTAATTTTAGTTTTGTAAGTTTTCGTCGAGTGTGACGAACTGACAGTCACCAAGTCCTCAGAGGTTTGGTGACTCTTAGGTTGCACTTACGACCCACATTATGTATTAGTATTTGTATGTAGATTTTTATTTATTAAATTTTTAATAAAAGTTACTTGGAGTTTTAATTATTTAATACTACTATTATTTTCTTTGCAGACTAAATTTTTTATGGGGAATATGATTGCTTTAGGGGTTGAAGTCTGTGGAATAGGGATCGCTTAGTGAATAAAAAATTAATACAATTCAGTTAGGAAAGTACGAATTATTTGTTTAAATTCGATAATTTTTATATGTATAAGTATATTTAAATATTTTGCAATAATTTTTTTATTGTACAAATTATGTAGAGCCATTTCACAGTATGTTACTCTGTTTTTAATCAAGCAATCAAAATTTAAATGTTTTTGCACTAAAGACATGTATATCATGTCAATATGTAGCATTTTTATTTGTCGAATTAAATTAATATTTAATATTGTGGAAACAAAATAACTATAGTAAATTAAAGACAGAATGTCTCGTGCAAGATCTACTGACGAGAACGATGATGTTTATCAGTTTCACGATAAAAATTTCTATTGGGGAAAAAGAAGCCACTATTTCATATACATTATGATGATCGGAAATTCGGATACTTTCGTTAATTACACGATGGATGTGGCGGCTAAATTAAAATCTGGTGGTGCTTTGATCTTGTGCTTAATCTTCTCAACTTTTTTCATGGCTTTGCCGGTGGTTTGTATGGAGTCCTTTGTGGGCCGTTATACGAAGAAAACAAACGGACAAATGTATAAAATGGTTCCGTTATTCATAGGATACAGTATATTCATTATTGGTTTGAATATATTGTATATTCCGTTGGAGTCGTTACACATCAGTTTTTACCTTGTGGATTTTATATCAGTTATCGGTAACAATTCTATTATATCATCGTGCTTCTTCCCAAGTACTGAATGTTATGATTACAAAGAAAAAGGGCCATTAAATACAACCTGTAAAACTGATCAGACCGTACCTCTTGGACTATTGTGTAAAGATATAGGAATTGTTCGATACCCGATGCAGTACAATTTTTACAAATTTTACAGAGATCCAACTAGCGGACATTACCCAGTATGGAAACTTATGTTAGGAGTAGTTTTTGTATGGTTCTTTATATGGCTGATAGTTTTTTTACGGCTTCGAATGGCAGGAATTCTTCTCTTTATTGCCTTTATCATGCATCTAGTTAGCAACACTTTAGTATTTATTTTAGCTCTAGCCCTCAGCACTTCTTCAGCAAGTGGAATTTACGAAGTAACTTCAGTGTCCATCTCCAGTTTAAATTTACACGAATTTGTTTCAATATTACTGATGTCGTTCCAAAGAATAGGACTAGTAATTCCGATGGGTCACATGACCTTTGCTTCTCGTCTTAATCATAAACATGCACACAATTTCTTTTTTGTCTTGCTTAACTTACTATATGGAGTCTGGACCCTTATTGTATCCTTTTCAATCTGCGGAATAATTTCACAAAAATTCGGCACTCAACCATATGATGTCACCGTTAGAGATATGGGCTTGGTTTTGGTAATGATTCCGGAATTTTTAGCTTACATGAAGTCCCCATTTATTTATGTCTTGTTCGTCTATTTTTGCTCGATATTCAAGGAAATTGTCATGTCATCTATAGCCACCCTAATGTTCTTTTATAACATTATGGACTTCTTCCCGTCGATTATAAAATTCGAAAAATACGTTAAAGTCGTATTGTGTGTTCTATTCCTACTTATTTCAGTGGCATGCGTCAGTCAACACGCTAACATGGTAATCGTCCCAATTTTACGACTTGTGAATTTAATTTACGGGACCAACGTAATTATTCTCCTGGAATCGATTATGGTGTTCTATTTGTACGGCATAAATCGATTGAGTGATGATATGTACTTCATGTTAGGTCAAAGACCAAATGCTTTAGTTCGAATATCATGGATTGTGGTGCCATTACTTTTGCTTGCAGCGTTGCCTATTATGATTTGGCGTTCAAGTGCAGTTACAATGGAATACTTCGTAATGGAACTGAATTACATGACGACATATACCCACATTAAGTACATATTCTTAGCCCTCTGCTGCCTAATGCTCATCGTTTCACTGATTTATTTAGGCTGCCAGTTCGGCACCCATAATGTTTGCGAACACGTGATGAAGCCGAACTTCTTCTGGGGCCCTCACAAGCGCGGCAACAGAATGGAAAGGAAGACTTTTTCCCCGAGCACTGTTATTAGGTCACAACCGCAACGAATTCGAAAGTACAGGACGGTCGTAGAGGAGGACACTTCCAAGACTGTGCATTTGGAAGACAAGTGGAAGGTCGTTAAAGACATCGATGACCTTGAGAAAGCTCTTAAGGGAGCTGAAGATGACGATGCTGCCGCGAAGACTACCGCAACCAAAGTGGAAGAACGAAAGGGCCGGATATTTTCCGATGCTGAGTATTTCGGAGGGTTGGATAAAATAACTCATGTTGTGGTGAAGACATCGGGGAAGGTATCGATGTATGAGGATAAATAAAGGATGTCGTGGATTAGTATTAATAACTTTATTAATTACTTATCAATATAAATTATATAAAGTAATAGTTGTAGAATAAATTGATTTGTGTTACTTTATTGGTGCAGAAATATTTGAAAAAAAAACCAAGTGTCTATTTTATTCTGCTTATTCAGTTGATGGTAGTATTAATTGCGATTGAAAGAAAAGTTGGGTGATTGAGGGATTTTTGTTGTTTTTTGATAACATTCATTAATTCATCTTCTACCAATGCTCCTCCTCCTATTACACTTCCAAGTCTTCCACTTCTGTGGCGGCCATCTCCATTGTCTCCACCACCATGGGCTCCACCTCCATGGTCTTGTCTCCACCTCTATGCCCTCCAAAACCTCCTCTTTAGAGTCCACTTTCTTCTAAATCAATTTGTCCAAATCCACTGTCATCTAAAGAAAGTTTTTTCCTGCTTGCTTTTTTCTGGGTTTGTTGGGTCTATTAGTTATTTATAATTATTAATAAAAAAAAATCACAAATCTCCTCCTTTTTTAATATTAACGTTTCGCCTAGAGCAACGACGCCTAGGGTTTTAAGACTTCCTCAGTGAACATGTATAATTTCCACTTTTACATATTAAATTTTACGATTTTCATCAAATTTTTATAAACATTAAATATACACGATATATTAAAACTTAATATGTTGGAAACACAGGAAATTTAAAGTAAATGGGTTAAGAGCAAAATCAAACATAAAGAAAATTTAGCTTCTTATATCATATTATGTGAATAAAATCTTCCAATTAATGGTAGTGAGCAGCCCACTTGTTGTTGCAGCGTATTTGTACCGGAGTTGACCTGTTGGCCTGAGGATGCCCACTTAGTGGAGCGAAACGTCGCCAATAAAACCAATACCAAAAAAAAACCCATGAAGTGTCTTGATTACCTCCTAAATTAACATTAAAACTTGATTAATAAAATTTATTCTTCGGCATCTTTTATGCCACGAGTTGTGTGAAAAATTTAAGGAATTGTGTGTTAATTGTAGACCCAAGATACCCAAAATAATAAGGAAAAGAATTTAAATATTCGGGTCAAGAAAATAACATAATATAATCAATGTGATGTAATGTCAGGTCTTTTAAGGGCGCAGACGAAAACTGTTTAGGAACTCCTGACGTATAGGCAACTTTAAGTGCAGCTAATATTTCTTATGGGATCTATGCAAAATTCTTTTTAACGATACGCGTGTTATTTTTGCACGAGTATCCAAGTATGTACATATTTATTACGAAATGAAACGTTAGATACACGCGCACAATATGTCTTGACTTGGCTTTTGAATTTTGCCTTTAATGACGATATTTACGTTGATAGTTCATTTCTACTCTGCCTCACGAATATGAGATATTCCAAAAAATATTCTATGACACATTGTAGCTGTATATTTAACGTTTCATTTGGTACCAAACACTTTGATATTTGTGCAAAAATAATGCGTCTATTGTCAAATAGAAATTTGCATACATCCATCCCTATAAGAAATGCACATACGGTTGTTTATAAAATTATGAGATGTACTTAAGTTACATTGTAATGCCCTAGGCCTTCAAGGCCTGTCGGGCACAATAAATAAATTATGTCAAGAACCTCCTTCTTTGTTACAGGTTCCAGTTTCATATGTGATGGATTTTATGAAATGTGGTTATGATAATTATTCACTATTTGGTGGCATGTATTGGAAGCGTAACTCAGGAACAGTTTGTTGATGATGTTATGTAGTAGCACTCAGAACGGACACGACAACGGTTAAATTAATATTCCATATCATCAAGTGTGTGTGCGTGTGTGAGTCTAGGGATAGAGGAGGTCATGAAATTGGGCATCGTATGTTTAGACAACTCGAAGTAGGCTTGGAGATCACGAGTACATACCTATCTGAAACAATAGACGATCAGTTGCTAGACAACGGAATAGAAGTTTACTGTGAGCAAGTAACAAAAGTGAGCGTCAGAAAATTGGTCAGTTGAGAGAGTTAGAAGAAGTTTTGAGCATCAAAAGCTTGTTCAGAAGTAGTTTATCGTTGAAGATTATTCAGAAAGTGTAAACCTAACCATTGCCCAGGTAGTGAAGTTGAAGTACAGTACTGTGGTTGAAGACCTTCTACATAAGTCAGATTCCATAAGTCAAGTCAACCACGTTGAGTCAAGTAAGAGCATAAAGGTGTATTTATACCAAGCGAGCAGTTTGCGAACACTATTTGCAAACATTCGCTGTAGTGGTGCTGAGATTTACGAGACAATTTCTATTGGAATTGCTAAAAAAACTCATCTGGTATAAAGAATTTTAAAGTAATAAACCGATACAAAGGAATACCAATAGGAAGGGTTGAGTTCTCACGCACATTTTTGCAGACGTGCTAATGTGTTCAATGTCAAATGTTTGAACATATTGGCGCGGCTAGATATTCGGCACCTTTTGTTACCAAACAGATTTCTCGACTTTTTTTCCTCGAAGATGGGAGATCGGTTTGTGACGTAGGTGCCAAAGCAATAAAAAGCCAACCCTTATATACCCGCGGGGAGCAGTCTAGCGATAGTATTGAACAAGATGTAAAACCTTAAACTTCGCCCCGAGGGCAGCATCTCTCTCGCATTTCAACAGCATCAGTGTTAATATCATAGTCCACACTACATTATATTTTTAAATTACAAATTAAGTAAATAAGAAAGAAATAAAAACTAGTTGTAAGTTTTAAAGAAAAGGTGATTTTATTACTCAATGATCGACAACCAACCTTAACAACACTCAAGGAGAAACCCCTCAAAATACCTCGCACAACATCGCGAACAAGATGCTCGGGTGGTGTAAACCCTGTTCTGAAACATTTTTAAGCGTTCTGTTACTTGTCGGTGGTAAATTGACGAATCATCAAAGGATTCAGTGTTTGTTGCGCGTCCGGTGTAAACGGCATATCAGCGAGAACTCGATCGGCCGTTGTTGAGTATCATCTCTTGACACTTTTTCTTCAGTAAAAAATCAAAATCCGATGATGGCATGCGGCTGAAATTTTTAAAAAATCCCGTTTCATTCGCCCTCAAGTCAGCTGCTAGCAGTTGTTCATAATTTCTTTCTTTCAAAAACCAAGATTCCCACATTCTGCGTTTCCTCCTTTGAGGCCTCTTCTCGAATTCCGCACATTATCAATATCGACGCAGCACAAATTAAAAGTTTTGATAACGCTGGTGCAATGTTGGGAACTTGGTCAAATTTTCGAGAATAACTGCTCATAGGACGTGCTCAGGCAGTGTGAACGGGAGTTCCTCGTGTGTGTTTGAGAATGTTTTTGAACGTTTGCAAACGTTTTCGAACGTTCGCAAACATTTTCAAACTTTCGCAATCAATGCTCGATTGGTGCAAATACGCCTTAAGCGATCTGAGGTCAATCTCAAATCTGAATGGTAATGATTTTTTATAACATTGATTTGATAAACCCAGTAGAGTAAAGAATTAAACCAGTAAATGAAATCAATAACTTATAACCATTAAACAAAGTTAGAGTAAATTGCCCTCCCAATAAAAAACACCGCATCTCCAAATATAATATGAATGAAGATATACTGTTTCCTACAGCCTTTGCAATAAGTAAAGTCTTATCTTCATTTATTTAATAAATGGAGATACGGTGTTTCTTATTGACAGTAAAGCTATTGGCATAAAACAAGATCGATGTTCAATTGTCTGGAGAGTAGATCTGTTCCGACAACCCTGTAGAATCTGTTAATCCAGTAATGGGTAGAAATTATCGATCTGTTAGCCCGTGCTTATTTTAACAGACTTACTAATTTCATAAATTTTAAATTGTACCTTCAGTTTGTTTTATATTAATGCTGTTAGTGTCTAGTTTACCTTATATTTTTTACTTTAACGTACGTCTATTTTCACTTTAACGTACATCCATTTTCACAAGACTGTTTAGTCCTGATGCGTTACAATCAGCTCCTGTATAGTTTTTTGACTTTGGTATGTAATGGTTTTCACTTTGCCGATTATGATGTTTCATTACGTTTGATATTGTTATATTTTGTTTTCTCTCATTGTATCTTGAAGTTGAGCACAGATAGTGTAATTATGTAATTGTGTTAATTTGTCAATGGCTTATAGAAGCGTCCGTCTCTAGCTGTGGATTTTAGGGGTGCCAAAGCCCTATGAAACACTTGCATCATCCCTGGGGACACACCAGAGGTTCAATCCCCTGTGGGTCAGTGAAGACTTTTCCGACTTTCAGTGCTGTTGTCGTAAACCATTAATATTGCAGTTTGGATTTGATCTAAGGTCATTGAAGGAATTTGTACTGCTCGATTTTTCCTTGATCGATACCTAGACCTTTTGCACAAATTAGGGAAATTAGAATAAGTGTTAGAAAGTCTTTTGCAAGGTTTGACTTTCCCTTTAGATTTGTAAACCTAAAGCCTCAATGTTATTTGCCGCGGTTTGTGTTAGTAAAAGCTCTGTGGCTGTGTCTGTAAGGTTGTGCACAAAAATTCTGTTTTATTTATTTATGTGTAATTATAGCCTCACTCACAGCTGCTAGCGACAATATAACAGGGAAATTAAACTCATCAATGTTTCTTCCAGCACTAAAGTATCGTATAAGGTTATTGACAGTGGTTCTTGAGGACTTATTGTTTTATTCGTGATGGTAATTTGCGTTTTCAAAAATGTTCTAACTGTTTGCAACAATTTATCTAAGCAAACGGAAATAAGAGGAAATAAATTGCATACTCCTTGTGTTCATTCAAATTTCTAACTTCATTCAATAAGTTAAAATGAGTGTACTGGCCTCTTTTCAGAAGCTAACCTTTAGACAATCGTTTCCTCTTAACACCTCTGTTTGTATTCATGACTATTATTATTGCAACAGAATCTCTTTTTTGAGAATCCATCGTTCTTGAGGAGAGAGAGAGAGAGTGGTTCTCGATCTGTGAAGTTCTGGACGATAACTGACGTCAGTCTAAACCGATCCTCTAAAGGTGGGTCCATACTACTTGTGTCGGTACATCAAAGGGGTACTCGTAAATCCTGCAAGCATATATAGACCTCCAACTAATCCAGTAATCACTCGATCCATCTGAGCCCAAGGTCAAGAAGTGACTGTGGGGTAAGTAAGCTAATGTGGATACAGGCGACGAGTACGCATGCGAGCACACGAGCCAAAGCATGGCGAGCCTCTAGTCACGAGTCACGCGAGTCACAAGGCGGGATTAGTCTGGACCCACCACCCGTCTTTTAGCTCCTCATCAGTCACTTCATGATTCAGTCAATTCATGATCAAGGTTACTGACTTGACTGATACGTACCAAGGTGACCGTGTAAGACACGTCTTACATGATCACAGAGATCAAGGAACAACAAATAACAAACCAGAAAGTTAAGCAGCTTAAGGTCGGGAAGTGGCGAGCGTCAGCCTCAGCGGTAAAGTGACTGAGTCAAGCGAGTGGGAGCCGTCGACGCGGCGCGCTTGCGTCGCAGGGCGTCCTTCTTAGCCGTCGCGATGGCAGTTGCAGCGTCGCGACGGCCTCTCTTGGTCCGAGCGGCAGTGGACAGCGGCATGTGGCGGTGGCTGCTACTGGTGGCTTTGGCCACGTCGACTTCGATCACGCAAGCGGCCAAAAAGGCACCATCAAATTCGGCTTCGGCTCCGACGCAAGAACCCGTCATCGAGGAGGTCACCGCTAAACAGCTGGAAAGGATTCTCCACGATAAGGATTACGTCGCGGTCTTTTGGTGTAAGTACTACTGTTATAAGTGCTCTCACTTGGTGAGGGAATCTAGCGTGCGGGTGTGGGTTCGCGATTCGTACGTGCGTGTGCGTGTTTTTGTTTTCTCAAGCATCAAGTGTCATTGGGCACGGCCAGCCCGATTCTGCCATATCCCGATTTGGCTCGGCTAATCTAGTGATCTGGCGGATGTTACGTGCCGATCGCCGTCGTCGTCGTCGTCGTCGTCGACGTCGTCGTCGCCGCACCCTGAGATGTCGCGCCGAGGAGATTTACTTGCGCCGTTTTCTCCCATCCTAAGGGTGATGCAATTTTCCCCCTTCTGATATTTCGACATCCTAGAGACGATGGCGCCCGCCGCTCAGCTTCATTTTGCAACATAACCTACATAGATTGCGGGGATTCTATTTCTATGTGGGGCGCGCGCGCGCATCTCCCGTTTAGCTATTTTCAATTTCCCAAGATCTGCTTCTTTTCACCTTCCGATGTGTACATGAACTGTGAACTTTACGACCGGATCAAATTGGAAACTAAATGGAAATTGAATCCGATTCAATTTCGTATGACACCCCGACAATGAATCGACCCAGTTTTATGAAACTGTCGGTCCTATTTCTAGACCAACGATTGAGAAAGAGATTTTGCTGTTTGCTATACATATTCTTGTAGACATACCTCTAGGTGCAATAGGCTTAATAATAATAAAGTTTTGATTTGTCGTTCCAGATGCGCGCAGCTGCACGACTTGCGACCGTGTGCTGCAAGAACTCGAGCAAATCGACGACGATACCGATTCGTTCGGGGTCGATTTCGTCAAGATCAACGACAAAAGACTCGCCAAGCAATATGGCATCACCAAGTTCCCGGCCCTCACCTATTTCAGGGAAAAGCAACCCATCATCTACGAAGGTAAGGAACACCTCTTGACCCGAATATCTTTGAACTCTGCGTATGTAAACGAATGACGTTTCCGGTGCATGGCGAAGAAAAAGTACTTTAAGTATCTTCTTCTCCTCGGTGCGGTACCAGAAGCAATGACAGGGTCACAATGGTTAACCACTAAATGAAGAAACGCCGAAGGTACGAGTAGCCGAAACGTTTGGATTTGGTTTTCTTCATTAATTCATTACAATTAGATGCGATTTAGAACTGTGTGGCCTGGCCTGTAACCCGTAGAATTGCCTTCAGGCGTTGTAGATTTTGCGTAAAAACAAATTCTTAATAAAAAAAATACCTATTACATGTTCACCGCTCTAACTGCAACTGCATTGTTTCACCCTGATTTCCGCTCTTAGATTGAGTTGTTGCCTGTCGGATCGAAGCGATCGACGAAGGTACTTCGATCGAAAGAAAGAGAATCAAAAAGGGATCATGAGAGTAAGAGAGAAGAAATCGACTTGGAACAGCTGTAGAATGTACAGTAGCAGTGGTTGAAATGTGTGATTTTTAGACAGGAGGCAAACTTGAGATTACATCCTCTAAAAATAGAAATACCTCCTATCTGAACGTCGAGTCGGCCGCCTCTCTCTCGATCCGCAACGGCGGATAAACACCTATAAACATTCTATTCTATTATATTTGAACCGTTGCGATGTTCAATTGTACTATATTGATAAGGAAATCTGGACAATGAACATTATGAATGTTTTTATTACGTTAGACGTATTTCAGGTGACCTGATGGACGAAGAGAACGTCTTGGACTTCCTAACGAGTCTTGAAGCGATGGACTTGCCCGACAGGATCGAGGAAGTTAACTCGAGGATTTTAGAGAAAATCGTCCAAGACACCGACTTTGTGGCCGTCCTCTTCTGTAAGTGACGTTGTTCGAGCTGCTCATCTTTTCGGCTTAAGAAACAAACCAATCGTTTCACACTACCTCCCGAGCTGTTCATTTTAAAGAAATAATAGCCCACCGTTCCTTTCGATGTTCTATTTTCGGCGCGTCTAAAGATTTACTTTGCATGTCAGTGCAAACATTTTGCAAACTGCTGGCCAATTTAGTTAACAGATGGCGCTTTTATTTACGTCCGACCTAAGCACTTCTTTTTTTATGAGACTAGAGAGCGAATGGACATTGAAAAGAAATGCTTTGATTAAGTATACGTATTTTAATTTCCGCAAACACTAACAACATTAACGTTTTCACATTGAGCAAATGTGCAACGGATTGATTTCGTGTGTCTAACAACGTTGTAAATAATACGTATCTAAAAAAAGGTGTGGTGTGAAAATGTTACAGGTCCCGACGCCGAAACTTGTTCCAAAGGAGGAGGCAGTAAGTAAACTAAGCGGCGCTGCGCTTTTCGTTAGTAAATGTCGTGTTTTATTTTGAATTATTTCGTTGATCACTGTAACTAGGGTACCTGTAAATAATATCGGGTTTTTGTATTCTACAAAAGCTCTGTGCAAAGGAAAGACATATGACTGCAAGTGTACACGCAAAAATTGAAACAGGAAGAGAGAACTTGACCGTTATGGACCATGACACGTTGGGAGATCACATGTGTGACTTGAGCCTAATCTAGTCGGCGCTAGTTCTGTGATTTCATGATGGTGAGTCAGTCAGTCAGTGGTATTTGAATAGAATAATTGATAAAAATAGGATATTAAATTTTACTGTCAGAAGGAAACAATTTTTTAAATTAAAAAAAAACCGACATTATTTTTGGGTATCCCTTATAAATGTAGTTCTGTAGTAGACACTTTGTTCTCCTAAAACACTTTACGCATGCAACACGTTTTCAACGCAACGTTTAATCCACGTAAACGTACTGTTACAGTAACACCTGCCTTTTACCTTACCAACTTTGAAATTTTGCTTCTGGATTCTTGATTAGTAAAGTAAACAACAAAAATGTAACAACCACATTACACAACATGTGATTCACTCTTAAAAGAGCACCATGCATGAACGTAGTATCACTCTCTCTAATACACGTGTTGAACAATCATTTTCCCTTTTTGTAATGTTCACCTCCGGTGCTGTGCGTAGATAAACCCGAATGCAAAAAGTGCTCTAAAGTATTGCAAGAGCTGGAGAACATCGACGACGAGGCTGATCAGCTTGGCATCGGTTTCGTGAAAATCAATGACGAGGCCTTGGCGGAAGAATACAACCTGGGGCAATTACCGTCGCTCGTCTATTACCGCCACCAAATCCCCATCATTTACGAGAGTAAGTTATCGTCAATAAGCGAAGCGAAAAGCAAAAAGTTCACGTTAGTCTTTTTCATCCCACAGACGAACTCACCAAAGAGGAAGACGTCCTGGAATGGTTGGTCCAACACAAGAGCACCGGGGATGAGGAGGACGTCATCGAGGACGTCACCGCGAAGACTTTACAAACCCTCATAGGCAGCGTCGACAATTTAGTCGTCTTATTCTGTAAGTTTTCGGAGTAATTAGGGAACGGGGAATAATATGTATATCTCCATTGTCTTCCTATGCAGATGACCACGGAGACGAGGACAACATGGAAGCCCTCCAAGAGTTGGAGAAGATCGACGATGATTGTGACAGACACGGAATCCAATTCGTGAAGATTGATGACGAGGAGGCAGCCGACGAATTTGGAATAGACCAGCGGCCGTCGGTGGTTTACTTTGAGAAAGGAATTCCGAACCTTTACGATGGTGATCTCGAGAATGAGGAGGAGTTCTTGGAGTGGCTCGTGCAGCAGCTAGAGAAAGACGAAATCGAGGATGTCACCGACGAAATGCTGGACAAGTTGATCAAGACTAGCAAATTCTTGGCCGTCCTTTTCTGTGAGTATTTCTTAAAAGAGAATATCAATCAAACTAAGTAAAAAAAAGTAAAAATAGAAAAAAAATCTTAAATAAACAATGCTGTAAAACGACGAAATCGTCGTTGAATCCGCAGATGACGACGACGACCGCAAGAGCCAGAAGGTCCTCAACGAACTGGAGAACATCGACGACGAGTGCGATAAGCTCGGCATCGTTTTCGTCAAAATCGACGACGAAAACGAAGCTAAGGAGTACGGCGTCGAGAAGATTCCATCGTTGGTGTATTTCGAAGGCGGCATTCCCACCATGTACGAGGGTAATCTGGAGGACGAGGAGAAAGTTTTGAAGTGGCTGGAACACCAACTGAAGAGCGACGAAATCGAAGACATCAACGACGAAATGCTCGATTTAATCATCGAGAAGAAGCAGTACGTCGCTGTCCTTTTCTGTGAGTATTTCACAAGTATACGTTTCATTTATGTATAAAAAAACCGAAAAGAAAAACTGATAAAAATTGTCATATTCCTACTGTACATATTAAGATGAAAATTTAAAGAATTTCGCATTTTATTCTCAGACGACAAGGACCAGAAGAAGAGTCAGAAGATTCTGTCCGAGCTGGAAAACATCGACGACGAGTGCGACCAAAACGACATCGCTTTTGTGAAGATCGACGACGACAATGAGGCCAAGGAATACGGAATCGACGCCATCCCCAGCCTGGTGTTCTTCGAGCGCAGGATTCCTCACCTCTACGAGGGAGACCTCATGAAAGAGGACGAATTGCTCGGGTGGCTTCTGCACCAGAAGAGGCACTCGGAGATTCCCGACATCACCGATGAAATGATGGACCAACTCATTGAAAAAACCCAGTATTTGGCCGTACTCTTTTGTAAGTTATTTTTACAGAAAAGCCAGCCTGTATTTCTATTTAGCCAACTTTTTTTCTTAGTCGCGTCAACAACCAATCTGCCGTGCGTCCGCTTTCAAATTCCCAAATATTTTAAGAAAATCTCCATTACGAAGTATCATTGTCCACAATACTTCTTGATATTATAATCCACATGATTATCGCGTTCTTTACGAGTATGGGACGGATGCACGACAGATTGGTTGTTAACGCATGAAGAGGTTTTTCTCACTCACAAAAATTTATTATTTTTATTTGCTTCGCTCAGAAAACATTCAATAAATGAAAAACGTGAATGCGCATAACTATTAAAAGTTTACATAGAGTTTTATGGAAAATACGTGACGTAGCTGGCCTCTTCTCTCGAGGAGAAACCCACACATCATCTTATTATTTATCATAATTAAAAAACTCTTAAGTGAATTATTTAGTAAGATATTTTCTCTTGTCGCAGACGACAAAGACGACAAACAAGACATCAGGGTGCTGAACGAGTTGGAGAACATCGACGACGAACTGGAGAAAGAGGGAATCGTCATCGTGAGAATCGATAACGACGCCGAGGCTAAGGAGTTCGGGATCGACCATTTGCCCACTTTGGTCTACTTCGAGGACAAAATCCCGTCTATTTACGAAGGGGAGCTGATGAACGAGGACGAGGTCCTGCAGTGGCTGGTAGAACAGAAGAATTCGGCCACCATCGAGGAGGTCACGGATGAGATTCTGGACGACCTCATCGAAGAGCACGAGTACGTCGTCGTCTATTTTAGCGGAAAGTGCGAGGAGGGCGAAGAATGCGATAACATCCTCGAAGAGCTGGAGAACATCGACGACGAACTGGACGAGACCGGCATCATTTTCGTCACTACCGAGGATTTGGGGTTGGCTAAGAAGCACGGAATCAAGACTTTCCCCAAATTGGTCTTCTTCAGGAACAAGGAACCGCTCATCTATTCCGGGGACATAGAAGATGAAGACGAAGTATTGGCATGGTTGACCGATGAAGATACCCTCGAGATCCCCGACAGGATCGAAGAGGTCAATGCCAAGATGTTGGACAAAATTTTAACGGAGAACGAATACGTCGTTGTATTCTTTTGTAAGTAACTTTCGTGTCTATTACATACTTTAACTATTACAAAAAAAAACATATTAATTATGTTAGTATTTATACAGTATATTAATATTATATTTATATATTGTCATTTTATAACCTATGCAGATGAAGAAGGAGACAAGAAAGCCCAAAAGATCCTGCAGGAACTAGAAAACATCGACGACGAGTGCGAGGAGAAAGACATAGATTTCGTGAAGACCTCCGACGATGGAATCGAAAAAGAATACGACCTGGACACCCTTCCGACTTTGGTGTTTTACAGGAACAGATTCAGAACTATTTACACGGGCGACTTGATGCACGAAGAAGCAATTCTGGAGTGGGTGTTGGATTTGCGAGAATCCGCCCCTGACGTCATCGAGAGCGTCGACAGAAAAACATTGCAGGTAAGAAGCGTCGCGTAAGGATGCAGTACGAAAGAAATTATTTACGCGTAAATTTAGGTTCTCATCGGGGACGTGGAACATCTCGCCGTCTTCTTCTACGACGAGAAGAGCGAGAGCTGCGAGCAAATCCTCGAGGAATTGGAAACCATCGACGACGACACGGACAAGCACGGGATTCAATTTGTAAAGTCCAACGACGCCAAGCTGGCCAGCGAGCTGGGAATCTTCAGTTTCCCCGCCCTGGTCTACTACGAAACCGGAGTGCCGATCATGTACGACGGTAAGGTTCTTTTTCCGCGGTAAATCCCCTTCCGGAGTAGTGTGAGTATGCTCGTTTTGATTAAAGATCGAGACGAAAGATGTCCAAAGTGCGGCGTCACTAATTACCCATCTTATTATAGGAAACCTTAAAAATGAGGACAAAGTTCTGGAATGGCTTGTAGAACAAAAAAGTAAGGAAAACATAATATCTATAATTTTATTATTACTACCATTTTAAATAATCGTTTTCGATGACCGACGCGACGTTCAATTTGTAAATGTAACAATCTGTTGGCAAAATTTCACCTCTCACGACTACGGTTACAATGATACTCTCACGATACACACGATTTTTCCTCCTTGTCAGTCTAAAAATTTTTCTCGGGGGCTTTTTTTGCTTTTTCTCTTTCGGGAGTGGCATTTAATAACACGTACGTGTCTTTGACTGCATGTCAGCTGCATGTTTGCAATCATGTGCCTTAGGTGATGGGGATGATTCGGATGAAGATGACGACGATGATGATGACGATGACAATTCTGATGACGACGACGAAGATGATGATGACGACGGTGATGAATCGGGCTCGAAAGATGCCAGTGTGAAAGACTTGGTCAAAGGTCACATTCCAGGTATACCTACTATAAGTAGATTGGTGTTGAATAAGATAGAGTGATCCCCATACAAACAAGACTCATGAAGAGACGGAACTCTGAGTGAATCTCTTGGATGTCCGGCATGTCGCTTTAGTTAAATAAAAGGCAGACCGATTCTCTTTTTCTCTCACGCTCACTCTCCTTCTCTTTCTCTCTCTCTCTCTCTCTCTCTCTCTCTCTCTCTCTCTCTCTCTATAAATAAATATATTTCTGCATGTGCGAGACATAGTGTCAGAGTCTCACTCTTTGTCTCTCTGTCCGTTGATATTATTCTAAAAAAGATTTTACTAACGCTGTAAGTTAGAAAAGTTCAATGAGAGCGTATCGATTGTATTTCTAACCGAACCGAACCGTGCCGTACATGTTTCAAGTGAATTCTGACATTATGTTTTGCTTGCGCAGGTGACGGCTGTTTCTACGTCGGCTTGGGGGGCAAAGGGTCCTTCCCCAAGAGCCCCTTCGAGCCCTACCAATGTTGCCCCAGCAAACCGGCCAAAGGGACCAAGATCGCCAAAGCCTCGCCGCACACCAAACAAGTGACTGCCAAACCTACCCCCAAATCCGCCCCCCAGAAGCCAGCGCCGAGAAAGGAGACGAAAAAGGAATCGGCCCCCAAACCCCTCGCCAAGCCCACTCTGGCAAACAAGCCTCAGAGAGAGACGAAAGAGTCAGGGGGCAAGGGAAAAGAGTTGCCTCCGGCCACCAAACAGGGAGACAAAGGAGGAAAGGGGAAAAAGGGATTCTTCGGTACCGGTAAATATGTCTGGTGGTGGTAGATCTGTAAAAGCTCTCTAATTTGAAAACCGTATTACATGATGAAGCCTGATTGGAGATAAATGGGAGCCATCTCTCGAGACGATATCACGAACACGTCGCCGACCTGCTACTTAACTAATTAAAAACACGGCTCGACGTCTTCCGGTTTACCTTTATTTCTTATTTTATTTTGCTTTACCTTTTTTTTTCTTTCCCATTATATTATTTTCTTTTATTTTTCGGCTGTAACTAGTTACGGCGCATTTTTGTTGTGAGTAAACATATTGTATATATTGTTATTTAATGTTAATAATAGTAGAACTGTTTAGAACGCTCGTTTTGTTGGGCTGTCCATTTCTCGCAACTAACTTATTGTACCTCTAAAAAAAAAGAAAGGCTCTACGTGTTTGCACGAGAATTAGTTGCCCTGAAGGGATGCCTAATTTAAATGATAAAAAAATATGTAGTACTCGATATGGTACTGCGTAAGTAAATCAGAGAAACGTTGGCATTTTTGGCAAGGAAGCCGCCCTCGCACGTTTGCATCTGCGCCACTCGCATGACGACCACAAATTTACACGACCAATTTTTCTCACCCCAAAATCTAAATTATACACATTATTTTATTACTGTACATTGTTGTTATCGAATAAATTGTTTTCTATTACTTAAAGCTCCTCATGTTTTCTTTTAATTCAATTTTCGTTTTATGTGTAGTGAGTTGCATTACAAATAACCATTTCAAGTGACAATCGCTAGACAAATTTCAGAGGAATTCTTGTCGCTGTGAACGATCGGTAAGTGTTGTACGTTTCAAGCCATTCCACGACTGTTTGTCTCCTTACTCAATGGTAAAACGTTCCTTGTTGCGAAGTCAGTCCTAGAATACCTTCCTTGCTCGAGAATTAAACGTAAATAAAAGAAAGGAGAAATTACAATAACGACCGTGATTAGGTAATCTGCTGGACGAAGCCGAAGTGCTCGAGTGGATGATGGACCAAAAGAACGACGAAAGCATCGAGGAGATCGACAGGGACACTTTGTTCAAATACATCGAGACCAAGGAGTTCCTCGCCGTCATCTTTTGTGAGTACGCATCGTTTAACATGAGACGGCCTTTTACTTATAATTATTTGCTTGTCTTAAATGGAAATTAGATAAAGAAGAAGATCCGGACGGGCCGAGGATCTTGAGGCACATTGAGCTGATCGACGACGAGGCCGCGGAGTACGGGATTAAGATAGTGAAAATGAGCGATAGGTTGATGGCGAAGAAGTACGGGTTCAGAAACCCGCCCGGAGTCACGTACTTCCGGAAGGGGAAGGGGTTGAACTACGACGGGGACATCGACGATGAGGAGGAATTGTTGGATTGGCTCACCGATCCGGAAAATATGGAGCTGACCGATCACATCGAGAGGGTTAATAAGAAGATGTTCAACAAGATCCGGCAGCGGTCCGACTACGTCGCCGTCTTTTTATGTAAGTTCTCTTTTTCGCACTTTCAATTACTTACCTACTTATTTATCTTATTCTAAAACATCTGTTTTGTTTTCTTATCTGGAACCATTTTATTTTAATTGCGAATTAGGACAGATTTAATAGTGCAGTAATTAATATTATGACGAATGCAATGCAATAATACTCACTTACTTTAACATGTCGGGCATCGGTTGGGAGGATGATCTCAGTCGCTTGCGACAGGTTCCAACAATGCAATCAAGGTTTATCTTCAGGGGAAAGTCTTTGAATGCAAATTAACGGAAATAGAACTATGTAAGTTCAAGTAGAAACTAGCAGTAACTGAATCTAAAACGAAGTATCTTGGCAAAAACCCTCCATTGAAGGAGTTTAAGAAATTCTTTCCACGAAAATTTGCGTTAAATTTCAAAGGACGTGTCTTCTTCTTCTTCTTCCTTCTGTATTGACCCACCGCTGTTCTGCAGTATTCAGCCAAGAGATGCGTTGTGAATGATTGGGATGGGGTTTCCCGTCTGGAACTAGTCCATATCATTTACCCTAAGCTTCTACTATTCTTCGTGATATGTTTTGGAGATTTGATATTATTGGGAGGGTGTTTTGGATATACATGATATGAAAAGGATTTTATTTTTTTCTAAGGGGGTAATATGAATGAGGAAATTCTTAACTGTGAAAAAGCAATCTGTGAAATCATTCATAAATTGATCTTTAGGTCTTTTATAAATTTAAATAATATATTTGCAGTGTTGATAGGAGGTACTCTTAATAACGGATATATAGATATTGTTAATTGGCATTTTAAATTTATTAATTTATTTATAAGTTCTTTTGTTTTATCTGTGTGCATTGAGCATCCGAAAAAGATATGATTCAAGTCCCCAAATTCTCCACATTCACGCAATGGAGAGTCCGTGATTCCTATTTTGTGCTTAAACGCAGGTGTGAGTATGTGATTCGAACGTAGCCTGGATGTAAAGACAATACATTCTCTAGATAAGTTGCTATAATTATAATACCAGGGCTTGAGGTTGACCATTTGATTTATATCTCCGTATTTTGTGGCTTTAGTTTGTGAATAATGGTTCCATGAATTCTGCCACTCATGAATCATCTCCTTCTTATATATTTTATGAAACTCAATATGTTCCAATTTGATCTGATTAATAGGTTTGTCTTTACCTCTTTTAGTCAACTCATCAGCCCTCTCATTCCCCTCTATTCCCGCATGACCAGGAATCCAAACAATGTGAATAGACTTGTTCTTTTCTTCTAACTTCCATAAAATATTTTTAATTTGCATAATTATATCTCTAGACAAAAAATGAAAATTCGGTTTTTTGATATTACTCAGAACTGCTTTGGAATCCGAAAAAATCACTGCCTTTTCCATGTTTCTACTCTCTATTACATTCAAGGCGGCAAGAATGGCGTATGCCTCAGTTGTGAATATGGATGTGCTGTTTACCAGTCTTCCCGAGGCTCTAATATTTTCCGAAGAGGAGAATATAGCGAAAGACGATATCGCGGAATCTGGGTCGAAGGAACCGTCCGTATAAATGTTAGTAAAATCAGGAAAATTATTTTGAACAAAATCTCCAAAAAACCCCCCGACCAAAACTTTGGGGATATTCTCAAATGAAGATATATCAATATTATGATTATTGATCTGAGCTAAAAGCGGAGTAACAAAACAGGACGATAACTTTATTTTTAAATGTTATATTTATTATCTATCGTGATGAAGTTTTTAATAAACTTAGGTAGCTTTTTTTTACTCCAAAATTTGTTGGATTGAATAAAATTCTGCACTGTTTTTAATTGGAAATATAATTTATCATTATTATATTGAATTATCTTTCCTATGTATTTTTTGGACACGAAATCCACTCTATGCTTAATAGGTGGAAGTCCCGCTTCCACCTCAGCCATCATGTTGGCTGTACTCTTCATTACTCCTATACATATCTTAGCGCCCAAAGCTTGAACTCTATCAACCTTGGTCCAAGTGTTGATTACATTATGACTGATAAGTTGCATGTTGTATTCCAAATGTGATCTAATAATGCTCTTGTATAAGTTAATTAAAATACATGGATTTGCACCCCAGTTTACCCCTGTTAATGTTTTGAAAATATTTAAATTACTAAGGGCCTTGCCTGTTTTTTTGTTGACAAATTTGTCTAACTTCATTTTGTCATCAATTTCGATACCTAAATAATTGAAAGAATTTACAAAGTCCACCTCTTCTCCATAAATGTTCAAGTGAGAGTTAATATTTAAAAATTTTTTCCTAGATATTATCATTACTTTAGTTTTAGCTGTAGATATGGTAAGTCCCAAATCCTCAAGATGGTTGGACACTTGGTCGATACATTTCTGGATGTATTCCATTAGATCCTCCGATTTTTTAGCTGATGTTATTATAGCTAAATCATCTGCATAAGCGATGATGTCACAACCAAATATTACTTTCCATAGTTTAGAGATATAATAGTTAAAAAGACAAGGACTCAAGGGACTTCCCTGCGGTAATCCTTGATGGGATATTCTTGATTTGTTCGGAGAGTTTGTTGATATCAATACTACTTCTCTTTCGGTAATCATGTCATAAATCAATGAAGTGATGGATTGGGAGAAACCGTCTACCAGTAGCATGTCGGTAAGTAAGATGTGATTTACATTATCATATGCCGAGACAATGTCTATAAAAGTAACCGCGACCGTTTCATTATTAGACAATTTATTACATAAACTTGCCGCACTGAGCAGAATCCAAAAGACCACCATTTTCCAGAAACCAATCAAGTCTATTGCTTATCATCTTTTCCAGAAGCTTGATGATACATGAAGATAGAACAATAGGTCGGAAATCTTTAGCAACGGAAGCGTTTCTATTAGGTTTTGTGATGGGGCAAACCAACGATTTTTTAATTTCTTTTGGTATTTCCTCACCAACCAGGAATGAATTAAAAATATTTAAAATGTTTAATAAAACTATATCCGGGAGATGGTGTAGCATTTCATGATTAATATTATCTAAACCTGGACAAGAATTATTTTTTTTCAGTGCGAATTTTAATTCTGTAAAAATAAAAAAGTCATTGTCTTTAGGTGCATGTAAAATTTTTCTTATTATCGGTACATGCGGAGGATAATAATTATCCAAGAAAATCTCCTGTAATTCATCATTCATTGTTTGTCTGATCTTGATAGGGACAAATGCTCTTCTGTATTTTTTAATATTTTGCCAGATGGTTGAAGTAGGTGTGTCTCTATTAAAATCACTACAGAATTTCATGAACGAATTAATCTATTTTCAAAGGACGCGTCACTGCACTCTTGCAGAATGTCAAATTTCGTAAATTGGGAGGGCAGATTTCTGCAATACCGACACTATACGGGGGGTTACTTGAAAGAATTAGAACCACAAATGATCGTTTTGCGTGTGCCTCAGTTTCCTTGGTAGGGATAAGTTTCCGTTGTTATTGATTGCGATACAGTCAATTTGTGAATTTCTTCATGAGCCTTTGTGGACTGTGTGGGATCAGCTTTCAGGTCTGAGACATTGTTTTTCTTCTTATTTCTCCCCGAGGGCGGGGAGAGGTTTAATTCTGTTTTCTCTCGCACTATTTCTCTTCCTTTCTCTCTCTCTCCCTCTCTCATTTTCTCTCTCACACAAGATCAATTACCGTCGACAAATAAGTTCAAAAAACAAATGAATAATTCAAGCTGTCAGCAAGACATTCAACGAATCAGGTTCAAAAATAATTCAATTCACAATCAAATGTTTTCCCAGTTACAAGGAACGTCTTCTTACATAGAATTCAATGTTTAATTAATTCAATCGATTCCGTGTTAGGTAAAATTTCAAATACTTCTAGTAAAGGAGCAAAGGTAATTTTACTGTCGCAGGGTCAGTTTAATTTCTTTGTTAAGTGTTTAATTCGTGAAGGTATAAAGAAGGCCAGCATAATTAGTAAAACTACGAGATTTATCAGAATTAATTTTTCGGGATCGATCAACATAAACATTGGGCTTGAGATTAAAAACAAGAGAGAATCACGAGCGACCGCGCACGCAGAATATGAAACATTTGGCAGCAAGAAGGCCAGCGACATTCAGAACAATGCATTGCGCGGAAAGCCATAAAATTCCATTCATTGTTAAAGGGTCGAGCTAGCCCGGTACCTGTAACTTGGTAGTTTTTACTACTTCCGGAGCGCTAGGAAACGGAAGAAATACTTCCGCATCTGGCGAGCTGTGTTGGCTTTGGCAGATGTGTCCAGTGGGGACAAAGGGATTTTGCGGAAACGTAAACCGGATGTCAAGATGACAAAAAGCGGTCCGGGGTGGAACAAAGGACGCCGAGAGGGGATGAGTGGTATGTCTAGGGGGTTGCCACCAAATGAATAACCCAGCTGGGATTGAACGAACACAATTCTATTAATCAAAATCAAACAGAATTCACTTCAACCATCAAATTCAAACTACTTCATTTTCCATACGCAGGGAAAGATAATGCAAGTCGAAATCAAATGTTTTGTTTACAACGAAAGTTCCTTTAGGTTCAGTTCTGTTCAATTCAGGTTTCAGTAATTCTTATTATATTTTGGTGATGCACAGGCGTGTTTTTATTGTCGCGTAGTCTGTTTCATTTCGGGATTAAGTGTTGCTATTTTTCACCTTTTATTAGGGGTCGCGGGATTCTGATTGGGATTGCGCTTCCTAGAGCTTGGTGCAGCGAGAAAGGGTTGATTACTGGGATACCAGACAGCAGCTTTTGTTCACCCGTTCGTCCCAATTTCGTGTCCATCAGGGGGCGTTACCTGGCAGCCCCTGGCTGTGGAACCACTTAGTGGTGACATGGACCCTACTTTCGGAGATCGTAATAACATCCTGGTGGAACTGTCCTTTTATTCCTGTAAACCATTTTTGTTTACCTAAAAACTTAACCTCGGGATGCCGCAGGCTGCGTTGCTTTAGAATCGCGTTTGGGCCGAACCAATTAAATGTTGCCACCTAGTGCGTCGCAACGTTGCGGTGTACCGCGGGGATAGTCCAATGATGAGGTGACGATCGTTGATGGCCTAGCCTGAGATCAATTCTTATCTTGAGTTTTTAAAGTTCGGATCTGTAGTTCATTTTACCACTGAGGGTAACTGCGCTACGTCAGTTTGTGGGGCGCTGAGTCGCAACATTCGCGTTTTTACCGTGTTTCATAAGTCATATAAATTTCCATAGTTAAAGAATGAAAGAGGACTTTCTTAGTAACAGAACTTTCCGAAATATTAAAATCATTGAATAATTCAAATAACTAAGTTAAATGTAAACAGTTAAAATCACACCCATCACACACACAGACGCACGAACGACTTGACCTTCCTTTTGAATTCATTCTTCATTCAATTTTCACTTGGTTTACTCTCAATAACAGTTCTCACCTTAATGGCGTTCTTTTTTTTTGACGTGACATTTGCCTACGAATTCTGGGATGCTACGAAAACAACGAGAAAGGATTCCTACCAAATACTAGACGATCACAGGTAATTTTGCCCAAATAGAGTTTCGGGTTGATTTGAATCTCCCGCCATTTCCGCTTGCGGAATAAATAAGTGCCGCTTTAGCGCGCATCCGCGAGGGGGTGTCACATCAGTCACAGTGGTGCCGTGACCAGGATTTGAATATTTCCTTAATCCTGGATTCTTAAAAAAATAATTAAGAGATTCCCTTCTTTTCTCATCGATCTTCCATCACTTTCAGTCCCCCCATACGTCACAAATTATTACCCTTTGTTATGGGTTGCGAGCTTCTGGTCGGGATCACACTACTCCGAGCTCGGTTTAGCGAGAAACGGTTTATTAGCGATCTCCGGCAGCGACTTTGAGTACCCGTTCATCCCATTTAGGGGAAAAGCGAGTTATATCTAGGGTACCGTAATATCATCTTGATTGAACCGGTCATTTATTCCCTTTACAATTTTTGTTTACCTCTAAACACTTGGCTTCGATTTGCCACTGGCTTCGTTAATTTGAAATTACTTTTGAACCGAACCAACCTAAGGTTCCTACCTAGTGTACGCCTATTAATTACGAGTACGGTGTGTGAATTACAATGAGGAGGTAACGATCGTTAAAGGTATTACCGGAGGTCAATTTGATCTTGAACTCTTTGAGTTCAGATTTGAAACCAAATTATTCTCAATCATAAAATTTACAAAACTAATGAATGAAAGAGGTCTTTCTTAGTAAGAGAACTTTCGCGCAAATTAAGCGCCCAGTACCCCATTATTCATAGTATAAATATTGTGAGTACATATAAATCAGTTTAGCCTTATTTTAAGTAGAGGAAAAAAATATTATACATTTCTTCGGGTGCAACCTTAATTGATTTTAAAAATCTTTTTCAGACAGTGCCGATTGCAAGCAATGTCCGAAAGTCCTCTTGGAAGTGGAGCACATCGACGACGAAGCGGACGCGGCAGGAATTAACTTCGTCAAAATCGACGATAAAGGTCTGGTGAAGGAACACGGGGTTTTCGCTTTGCCCGCGATTTTGTTCTTCAAGTCGGGATCCAAAGAACCAGTCATTTACGCCGGGGACCTCTATGACGAACAGGCCATCCTCCAATGGTTGTTGATGCAAAAAGATCCCGGGGGAGACGTCATCGAACTGTCCGAAGGCAACGAGTTGATGCACATGATCGAGAATGAAGAAGCTTTAGCTATTTACTTTTGTAAGTATCTCCTTCTTCCTTTGCTACTCTTAGTAAATTAACTAGATAGTGATCATTCTTTTCAACGGTTGCCCACAGAAATTTTTTTAACATTATCTTTACTTATATAATCTTTACTTATATAATCTCGTCTCAAAATTGATCATTGATTACTATTACACAAGATTTGTTTACTAACGTGCAAGTTGTATCTGCGTAGGGAATAAGAGTCAATGCGAATTGTGCGAGGGAAGAGAGCAGGCGGTTAGAGGAAAAGGTGGGCAGAAAAAGAGAAGTAGCTCTGGAGAGGAAGGAAAGCCCGACGAATACGGTACACTTTTCTCCCCAGTAGTTCATTCAGACAGACAGACAGACAGACTGACTGATCTCTCTGAAGTTTCTTGTTTTGTATTTACATTGTTTACGTTGTAGCTGGCATGTTACCGTTTATTTGTCCCACTCTTAGTTGGCTGTTCCCCCTACTTTTCATCAAAACAAATTCTATCATTGGATGTTTCTGCTAATTGAATTTCCCAAGTAATTTGTGCACAAATAAGTACCCACAGATACATATGTACTAATAATCTGTTTATTCGCATCCCTCTAAGTACGTAAAAATCGTTTCGTCTTCCATAAGCGCATGTCACTATAAGACTTTAAATCGACCAGATTCCGAAGAGTGTGAGCAGTGCGGCAAGATTCTAGAGGAATTGGAAAACATCGACGACGACTGCGATCGACATGGAATCCACTTCGTCAAGACCCAAGACTTGAAAATAGCGGAACATTACGGGGCCACCGACTACCCCGTTCTCATGTACTTCGAGGAGGGAGTCGGAGGCATCTTCGAAGGCGACCTCGCGGAAGAAGAAGAAGTGTTGCAATGGCTCATCCAGCAACGGACAGAAGACCGCATTGAGCTGATCTCCAGGGTCATGCTCGAGTCCCTGGTAGAAGACACACAGTACCTGGCCGTCTACTTCTACAAGCAGAACTGCCACATTTGCGAGGAGATCCTGGAAGACTTGGAGAAGATCGATGACGAGTGCGACGTCTACGGGATACACCTGGTTCGCATCATCGACCCCCAACTGGCCAAAAGGTACAGCATTAAAACTTTCCCGGCATTGGTTTACTTCAGGAATGGAAATCCTCTCTTGTTCGAGGGAGACTTGCAAAACGAAGAATCCGTCTTGGAGTGGCTCGTCGACGACGACAACAGGGAGCTGGCTGATGAAATCGAGTCGGTTAACGAGAGGATGCTGGCGAGGCTCTTGAACGAATCCCCTTTCTTAGCCGTCTTTTTCTGTAAGTTCTGACGACTTGTTCGTTTTTTTTTGCTTGTATCATTTGTTTGTTTCTTTTGTTCGTTTCATTTGTTTGTTATTTATTTGCTTGTTATTGATTTGTTTGTTTCATTTATTTATTTCATTTCTTTGTTTCATTTCTTTGTTTCATTTCTTTGTTTCATTTCTTTGCATCATTTCTTTGCATCATTTCTTTGCTTCATTTCTTTGTTTCATTTCTTTACTTCATTTCTTTGCTTCATTTCTTTGCTTCGTTTCTTTGCTTCATTTCTTTGCTTCATTTCATTTCTTTTTTTGTCAGATAGGTTCGTCTCATTTGTTTGTTTCATTTGTTTGTCTCATTGGTTTATCTCATTTGTTCATTTCATTTGTTCGTTCGCGTTATTAAAAATGTCTTTCTTGTAGATGATGACGATTGTCCGGAATGCGAAGAAATTCTGGAACAACTCGAGGAAATCGACGGGGAAGCGGATTTATTCGGAATCGATTTTGTAAAAATAAACAGTGCGGAAGCTGCCGCAGAACACGGCTTACACAGTCTTCCCTCTCTGATGTATTTCAGGAAAAAGACTCCAATGATTTACGACGGGGATCTAATGCAGGCCGACCGAGTTTTGGACTGGTTAACATCGCAGGACGTATTCGAAATTAAGAACGAAATCGAAGAAGTGAACAGGAAGATGCTCGACAAACTCTTGGACGAAAACGAATTCGTCACCGTCTTCTTCTGTAAGTATCCATTCGTTCCTTATTTTATTCCATCTAATCTTACTTATTCCATCTATCTTACTTATTCCATCTAATCTTACTTATTCCATCTATCTTACTTATTCCATCTAATCTTACTTATTCCATCTAATCTTATGTATTCTATCTAACCACTCGCATATCTCAGACGACCAACATTCTGAAGAAAGCAAGACCGTCTTGGAGAAATTGGAGAACATAGACAGCGAAACGGACAACTTCGACATCACGTTCGTGAAGATGGCCGATCCTCGGTACGCCAGGAAATGGGGGGTGACCAATCTTCCCTCGATCGTGTACTTCAGGAGACGGTTTCCGAGCATCTACAGGGGCGACGTGAAGTCGGAAAAGGACGTCTTGGAATGGCTCAGGAAGAACCGGTTTCGGCAGCCCGAGTTGAACATCTTCATGTACGCCCTGCTGGCCATCGGGGTGGCTTTCGTGACCTACACAGCATTCTTGCTGCAATGTTTCAAAACTCAGCCTGCGCCCCCAGTACAACATCCCAAACAGGCCTAGCCCTTAAGTGATCCAAATCCTACATTTTTTCCTTTTTTATATATATTTATGTATAAATATGTACCTCTATAGTTTATTTTTTATTATTATTGTCATCATTTCGTAGTTCGTCGTCTTCTTCTTATTATTATTCTTACCCCGCTCTTCCTTTTAATTGTCGTAAATGATTTTTGAACTTCAAGTGCAAGAAAGTACGAGTTAGATTTTGGTGCGAATGTGTATACTTGTGAATGTAAATACCTAGATACCAAATATTATTTTTATTTAATTTCTAATGTATTCGTTATCAAATTTGTAACCTGTACTCTTTCCAGTTCACCATGTACACGTCACAGTCATCGCATGATTGTATGAAATTTACAAAAATAAATTAATATGTGATCATCGTCTATCACTAGTAAGTGTTCAGTGTTAATGTAATGGTAGCTTTCGGACCAAAACGTCGTCCTCAAGGAAGACTTGTTGATAAGTCCATCCCAAACTTCATTTTGTACAATCATTCCCGAGTTGAGGTCGAGGCGATTTCAAAGCGTAACAATGTAAACTCTAAGTTAATTTATTATTTAAATTGATTATTGTAAATAATTTTGTTGTAAATAAAGGCCCCCGTTTTCAGAGGCGGGAATAAACAACTGACGTAGTTATTCGATGCGATTATTTCAAGCACCTTCCTTTCCTTAAAAAGAATTTACATTTTGTTTGCATACTAGCTATAGCTAGTATCACAGATATCTGTGCTAATATATACACTATAGTGTTCTTGTAGTTTAACTTCATTGCATTAGTTTAACCACAGATATCTGTGGTTAAACCTAGAAGGTTTAGTATCTTATTACACCACCTTGAGTTTAACCAATGAACAATTGTCGGTAATTTTAATTCAAGGGTGATCAGATATAAATAATCCTTTTCAAAGACCCATATATTGGATCCAAATCAATTCTAATTTACGTTTTTCTTATTTTTCTACATATGTGGTCCTCTATCGTATCTATATATAATTTTTACAACAGCAACGATCTGGTAATTTTTAAATCACAAAATGTTCGTGGAAATGTATCAAAAAGGAATTCATGCGAACTGTTGCACCCAGGACTTGATTGAGTGCCTCTCTTGCAGAGAGACGTCCCGTAAAGTAACTTCATAACTTTTATCAGTAAAGTGTCATGAGCAGTTCATTTTCAGTTTCGAAATTAGTTTATTCGTAAATCAAATAAAAATAATAATGAACATTCGTTGTTTTAGAAAGGTAAGGTTATAAGTAGGGTTACCATGTTTATGAACCTTCAAACCGGGACAGACTCTCCACGTTTATGTTTCTTGTTGGGAAATCCGGTAATATTTGAAGACCATAGGAGATATTAAGCTTTGCTCGTAGAGTCGATCACTGTCCGCTGACTTTTTTAACCCTCG